>JAXLNO010006167.1:0-35930 GCA_038087875.1 Malacoraja senta | reverse complement strand
TCATTGATAAGCAGGGTATACTGTGGGGTTGTCGAATACGATTTCACTTTTATAGCCTGCCCTTGTGGATAGCATTTTCCTGGAGTCAACAGCTGCTAATCCCAGTCATTCCGTTTTGTTTGATTATGCTGATGAATGTGCTCACTGTCAGACGCATTTTAGTGGCCTTATGCTGCTTTGGGGCACAACTGTAGCATATTTCATGGTCTATCGAATTATGAATGGATTTTGGTACAAGGGGTTGATGAACCCATTTGCAATATTTGAACAAACTGGAATTATGCTACAATTGTTGAACACCTGCACAAACACGCTCATTTACTCCGTGTCCCAGAGGAGGTTCAGAGAACAGCTGCTCCAGGCACTCAAATACCCATTCAGCCTAACTGTAAGTTTATTAAAATCGAATAAACCTGGTGTAAAATAACATTACAATACCAATCCCTTCGTGAGTGCACAAACTAGGTAATGACGGAGTTGTCTCTGAAATCTTTCTGCATCAAATATCAAAAAATCTGACCGTGTCCTCTGCACTGGAATGCATATTTTGCCATCTGTTTAACATGGGAGACAGGCACATTGTTCAATTACTCAGTGGGGAGAGCGGTCATGGGGAACCGTGCGCTATGTTGCACTGGAACAGACATTCAATGTCTCCGGATTTGAGCCTCACCGTTAACTGTTTCCACCTTCCTTTGAACCCAACGGCAACGCCTCCAGCACGCAAATGAAAACAGACATAGTTATGGTGCTAAACATTTCATCCTCCATTCCTCTTCACATCTTAGAGACGTTCCATGATTACGTATGTAAATGCCCAGTGCACAAATGTGTTTAATAAAATTCTTGTTGCAACATTTAATTTAATGGAAGTTCCATTTTATTTTTGCTTCTCGCACTGAATATAATGCCTCATTGCAGCTAACAGAGACTTTCGGTTTTCATTAAAATTATTAATTCTGCAACAGAAGCAGCCAAAGGTAGTGGGTGATATTCACACAAGTATGCATAACCAATGATATTTTTAATGGAAGCAGAGTTTAACAAGCGAGTGTCCATGAGAGGGCGACAAAATGAGTAAGTTCGCCTGTGTGGTATGCCAGAGATCCAGAATCGCTTTTCATTATTGTCCCACCTCCATTGATGCAGTACAGACGCTGCAGCTGTGCCGAGGCGAAGGGCGAAGTAACTAAAGTCGGCGTGCCAGAATCATTGTTTAAAACCCATATTCGTTTTGAGTGGATGCATCCTAAGCATCATTCACCGATCTTATCGTAGGCATCACGGAGAGCACGGAGCTCAAAATATTGCTTCTCAAGTGCATCTCTTGTCTGGTTCCCTAATAGGCGACTTGTTGGTTGTTTAGTTATCTGCAGAGAAGAAATGGAGAATGCTCGAGTAGGCTTTCTATCAAATTGTAAACTGGTAACAAATGCAATTTCGGTACAAAATTAGTGATTTTTCAGCGGCTTATGCCAGTTTTGACATTCATGGGTGTGGAAGAAAAAATTAATATCCTTTATTTAATTGAAATCGAACAAGGAACGAAAGGGTGTTTTGGGTGTGGACAATTGCCAGCTCTCGCTTGACCACGACCAGAAGTTCGTGGGTATCGGCAAAGTAAGATTAGACGTACTAGCTTCAGTCTGGGAAAGTGACGAATTGTGGATGATAAATGCAAACATGAAATGGGAGGAGATAACTAAGTTTGTTTACATTTCTGAGAAGTTACAGTGGATCACCCGCGCCCCTACCGCTGGTAGCGTAAATACATTACAGTACATGGGAGCCTTATGATTGGCTCGAAATGGGGATGGTGACGTGGGCCGTTTGAATGATGAGACAGAATAATGTCAAGATGCCCTTGTATTGCGTTTGATTTGTATTAACCTTCTGTTGTTGAACAAGATTAACAGAAGCGAATAGTCTGTAATGACTAATGAAATAATTGGGACCCATGTGGTGATATAGTGTTTTTGTAGAATAGTATCTAACAAAAGTAAACAAAAGTTATTTTACTTCACAGTATAACTGTTGGCTAATTCTGCTTGGACGTCAGAGAACTGGTGAGTAGTTTACTGCAGGTATCGCTACATGATATCATGCAATAACGTATTTTTTGAAAAAAATGTCAAAATATCATGCAATAACGAAATTTTGAATTTTTTTCAAAAACACAAAAAATAAAACTGGAGCCCGACACGGAACTGATCACTCTAGGTACTTCAGAAGCCTGCTCTGAGCTATCATTATTTCAAAGACGTTTCCTTAATTATGGCCTGATAACAGCGAAAAAAACGAATACTTAAATTTTGGAAACATACACCAGTCCCTTACTCCTATGATGTGGATTATAAACATGTCCGAGACGCTACATCTTGAAAATATTAGACTTGTCTTGGCAGAAAAAACCAGATCATTTTTCGAAGACATGGACACCATTCATTGATTTATTACAAGGATAGTATGGCACAACACAACTTTGGATTTAAATCTAATTACGATTTGGGTGAGGTGGGTGGGGAGGGATGTGAGGCAAGTATATCACCACTTTTTTCTCTCTTTTTCTTTTTGTCCTTTTATTTTTTCTATTCCTCTCTTCTTTCTTTCATTTATTCACTCCTTGGCTACATTACTTTGGGTTCTATCTTTGCACATCTCACTTTTTTCTCTTCTTGCTTTTTCTCTTTTTTTCCCAATTCAAGCTAAAAAGTTAATATTGAAGCTGTACAATAACTGTATAATTTTATATGCCGTTGGTTCTATTTTTGTATCTTGTAATTAAAATAAAAAATAATAAAAAATGTAAAAACAAAGAAGCCAACACCTTTACAGTAATTTCCCTTGGTAAACCCTTTTCTCCATACCCCAGCATAAAGACAGCCAGTTCCTGTTTGATTTTACCTACAAAGATCAACCATACACCTGGATTAGGCTAGCCCAGGGGTATACTGAAAGCCCAGCCGTATATGCAGTAGCAGTGAAAAATGATATGGAGGAATGTCAATTATCAGAGAGGTCTATTTTGATCCAGAATGTCGATGACAATTTGGTAGCCTCTGTGACAGGTCTTGGTTGTAAAGAAGACTCAATTAAATGGCTGCAACATTTGGCAGGACGAGGGCATAAAGTATCCCTGGGGAAATTACAGCTCTGCCAGCCTAGTCCGGAACGCGTGCTCAGGCAACTATGCTGAACCTGACTCGTGCCTGCATATTGGCAAAAGATAAAATTGCTAATATCTACACCGATTCTTGCTATGCGTTTGGAGTTATACATGACTTTGGGCAGTCTTGGAAAAATAGAGGTTTCATTACATCAACAGGAAAGACTATTTAGCATGGTATACTGGTCTTAAATTTAATGGATGTTATTCAATTGCCACGGCAAAATTGCAGTTATTTAATGTGAAGCTGATACATCATTAGTCGATGATATATAAGGGGAAGCAGATCAGCTGATTATGTAGCCAAACAGATTGCCCTGAGGCAGGGGCGGATCTACTGTGAAACTTAAGCTTCGGGGCCTTTAATCCCGAGGGGCCCTAGAAGCGACTTTAGTCTAGCTATTCTTCCGATTTAAATCGGAATTCCGATTTTTTTGTTTTCCGAGAAATGAATCTGTTTTTTCACCTCGACTGAACCCCTCGCCTCGGCTAAATCTCCCGCCTCACATATAATCCCCGCCTCGACTAATCACTGCCTATCCACAGCTCCCGTGGGGAGGAGCTGCGGCCGCCGCGGCCGGGTGGACGTTTCTCCGGCTGGACGTCAACGTCAGCGCATGTGCGCCCGTCCCTTTCCCTCCCACCGGCTCTCTCGGGCAGTGCGCAGGGCTGCGCCGTTCTCCGCGTTTGGCATATTTTTGCGCCAAATTCCAGAAATCTGACTTTTTTTCATTGACGACAGAAAATTAATGCAGCTGTTGGGGGTTTTACTTGTTTTTTTACATACTCAAATTATCTGCACGAAAATTACATACCACCCTTTCTAAAACATTTTCCTTTAGGAGCCTAGTGCTTTGAGAAATAGCTGATGGTGCTTTGAAAAGATCTGATCAGGTAGAGTGGCAGTACTTATACACAGTTTAATATGGGAGAGAATTTTATTACATGCGTAAAATTATTATATGATAAACCAATGGCAAGAATATTAACTAATAATATATTATTTCAAAATTTTCAATTATCAAGGGGTAATAGGCAGGGATGTGCGATTTGCCCTTATGATAGAACCTTTGGCTGAAAGTATAAGAATTCATCCTAATATTCAGGGCTATAATACTAGGGACTCAAATAATAACATTTCATTATACGCAGACGATATATATTTTTATATATTACAAAGTCACAAACGAGCATACCAGATGTATTAAATTTAATAGAGGAATTTGGGTCCTTTTCTGGATATAGAATAAATTGGAATAAAAGTGAAATCATGACGTTAAAACCTCAAGAATCTACACACTTATTGAAGTTCCCCTTTAAAATAGCAACAGAAAAAATTAAATATTTGGGTATTCAGATTACTAGAAAATATAAAGCATTATTCAATGCTAATTTTATACCTTTATTAAATAAACAATATACTGATTAAATTTTGGAAAACACTTCCTTTATCATTGATAGGTAGAATAAATGTTATAAAAATGATCTTTCTACCAGAATTATTATACCTATTTCAGTCTATACCAGTATATATACCAAAATTCTTTTTTTTAAATTAGACTCTAATATTACAAATTTTATTTGGGATTATAAATCACATAGAATTTAAAAAAAAAACTTATGTAAACCAAACGATGTCGGGGGACTTTCACTCCCGAATTTTCTGTGTTACTATTGGGCAATACATATTAAGAATATAATTTATTGGTTGGACAGTTCTATCCAACAGACAGAATGGATAAAAATGGAGAAAGAGGATTGTTTTCCTTGTAATATAGGAACGATCCTCTTCTCCCCGAAAAAACTGAACAATACAATATATAAGAAGAACCCAATTATACATGATACAATAAGAATATGGAAACAAATACAATGATCCTTAAAATTAAGAAATTTATAATTGTTAATGCGAATAATCCTTTATTTAAACCATCTCATTGATAAAACATATAATCAATGGGAAAGTTTAGGAATTAAAAGGATCGGGGATATGTATGAAATGGGAAAATTTATTATCATTCCAACAATTACAATTAAAATTTAAATTGAAAAACAACCATTATTTTAAATATCTTCAGCTTTGCGATTTCATGAAGAAATACATACAAGGATATCAAAAAATAACTCCTGACTTATTGGAAGAAGCAATGAATATTAAAGCTGACTCACAAAAAATTAATATCATATTTATATAATAGTATTTTTAATATAGACCTACCATCGACAGAGGTACTTAGAGAAGAGTGGGAACAGGAATTAATGATAAAAATTATAAAGGTTACATGGGAAAAGTATTTGATATACATTCACAAATGTTCGATTAATGCAAGACATAATCTAATTCAATTTAAAATTTTACATAGATTATATTATTCAAAAACAAGATTGAATAAATTCTATCCAAATATATCCCCCATTTGTGATAAGTGTTTATCCCAAAACGCAACTATAACACACTCTTTTGTTTCCTGCATAAAACTTTATAGATTTTGGCGTGATATTTTTGAAATATTTACAAAATTATTTAAGATAAGAATGGAACCTAATACTGAATTGATTATATTTGGAGTAATGGAAGATGGAAATAAATTGAATCCATCTCAAACTTTATTTTTTAATTACGGTTTAATAATAGCAAAAAAATTAATACTTAAATTTTGGAAAAATACACCAATACCAATGCTCAAAATGTGGATTGCAAGCATGTTGGACACCGCACATCTTGAGGAAATGCGATTCCTCCTAATAGATAAATCAGACCAATTCATAACGAGTTGGTCTCCATTTGTCGTCTTTTTGGAATCATATGGTGCAACACAATTGTAAAAGCTAACTGTCTCGGGACTGGGCGAGGGATGGTCAAGAGTATAAATAATGATCTCCTTACTTCTTTTTTTAAATTTACTCTCTTTTCCCCATTTTCTTTTCTTTAACTTTCTTCTTTCATTCTTTTTTCTACTTCTTCACACACTATATATTTCACGTTTTTCTATACTTTATTATCTAACTTCTTTTTCTTATTCTTCTTTATTATAATAAAAAAATAAGAAGCTGTACATAAAATGTATTATGAAAATATATATTAGGCACTTTGGTGCCATACGATTGTACATACTTCTAATAAAATTAAAATATTTTTAAATTTAAAAAAAAAAAGAATAGAGCTGTCATTGTCTGTGTGGAGGTCAAGCTGCTTTGCTGAGGTGATATTATTATAATACACCAGGTGCAAGAGGCCCAAGTAACCTAGCTGATGCCTTCGAGCCTGGAATTCTAGAGAAGCTCGGAGTAACCTCTGCTTTTTGTAACACTTTGGTTGCATTGAGACTGGGTTTGTGCAAGAAACACCAGGTGTTTCTATGTTTCTACAGCAGTTAGTGAAGAATGCGAATGGCATGTTGGCCTTCATAACAAGAGGACTTGAGTATAGGAGCAAAGAGGACCTTCTGCAGTTGTACAGGGCCCTAGTGAGAACACACCTGGAGTATTGTGTGCAGATTTGGTCCCCTAATTTGAGGAAGGACATTCTTGCTATTGAGGGAGTGCAGCGTAGGTTAACAAGGTTAATTCCCGGGATGGCGGGACTCTCATATGCTGAGAGAATGGAGCGGCTGGGCCTGAATACTCTGGAATTTAGAAGGATGAGGGGGAATCTTATTGAAGCATATAAGATTATTAAGGATTTGGACACGCTAGAGGCAGGAAACATGTTCCCGATGTTGGGGGAGTCCAGAACCAGGGGATACAGTTTAAAAATATTGGGTAAGCCATTTAGAACGGAGATGAGGAACCTTTTTTCACACAGAGAGTTGTGAGTCTGTGGAATTCTCTGCCTCAGAGGCGGGGTGGAGGCCGGTTCTCTGGATACTGTCAAGAGAGAGTTTGATAGGGCATTTAAAGATAGCGGAGTCAGGGGGTATGGGGAGAAGGCAGGAACGGGTTACTGATTGTGGATGATCAGCCATGATCACATTGAATGGCGGTGCTGGCTCGAAGGGCCGAATGGCCGATCCTGCACCTATTGTCTATTGTTTGTGGCTTCTCCGAAGACATCAAGTCTAAGCAGCTGCTGAGCCTAAGCCTGTGATTGGATAGAGGATTTTGTGTTTATACTTAGTACATGAGTCTTAAAAGGGTTTGTATATATCGTTTGTAAGTAAGTAACTGCCTCTTCATATAATTTCTTGTGACTCTTAATGTGATCTGTGACATAAGTGTCCCCGCATCCATTTACGGGGATAAAAGTGTATGTAATTAATTTGGGTGTGTTATGTCGGTTGCATTTACCTTCTGTTCTCTTTGCACGAGGATATTGTTGACTTGCGTGAGTGGATCTCCAACCGTCCCTGCAGTTTGTACAAATAAAGAAGGGTTTGGACTTCAGTGTTCTTCTCAGTGTATTTTACTGAACCAGACTAGAGGAAACATAGATCCGGGCATTCACATGTGTGAGTGGGTGTGTGAGTGGGAGGGTGTGTGAGTGGGTGGGTGAGTGAGTGGGTCACTGAGCTCAGGAAGGGAGACCGAGGTGCTGCTGAAGGAGACGAGACCACTGCCTTCTGTGGCAGAGAATTCCCAAAAATTCACAACTGGATGAAAATGATTTTTCTCATCTCAGTGCTAGGCAAAGAGACACTTCAGGTGACATTTTTTGTTAAGATTTGTTTAACTGTATGAGGACATTTATTGAAACATATAAAATTATGAAGGGTTTGGACACGCTAGAGGCAGGGAACATGTTTCCAATGTTGGGAGAGTCGAGAACCAGGGGCCACAGTTTAAGAATTAAGGGGTAAGCCATTTAGAACGGAGATTAGGAAATACTTTTTCACACAGAGAGTTGTGAATCTGTGGAATTCTCTGCCTCAGAAGGCAGTGGAGGCCAATTCTATTGAGGCTTTGAAGAGAGAGATAGATAGAGCTCTTATGGAGAGCAGATTCAAGGGATATGGGGAGAAGGCAGGAATGGGGTACTGATTGTGGATGATCAGCCATCATCACAGTGAGTGGCGATGCTGGCTCGAAGGGCCGAATGGCATACACCTGCACCTATTGTCTATTGTTTATTTCATGAAATATATAACTTTTGGGGATTATTTTACTACTTCTGAAGGTGAATATCATGCTTAGTCTACATTGTTAAAAAATGTTGGGTCTACTGTATGAGAAGTTTTTTTTTAAATAATAATATTAATAATTAGTGTAATTCAGTACAAAATAATAGTTAAAATAAAAATTTAAAGGTTATTGAATTATCATGTAGGTTAGCCGTAAATGATAAAACATTCAAATTAAGGATGTTTCATCTAAATATATTTAATATAAAATAACTATAAAATATTAAAACACTATTAACATTTATGACGGAAATTAAAATTGTTGGTGATCTGTCATGGAACAACCCCATTGAAGAAGATAACAATGGTTATCCATACCTCGTTGGTTGCGAAGGGGCCTCCATAACGGTTCAAGTTTCAGGTCCCCAAAAATGTAGGTCCGCCACTGCCCCGAGGCAAACCCCGCAATTACAAGCGGTTAAAGTTAAGTCTGCAGCACAAGGAAAGCTCTCGAGTAGCATTGATGCAACCCAGTTACATGATGCCCAGAGCCTAGCATCGCTTCAGGTAAAGAATTGCTGGAGCAAAGCAGGGTGTTATCAAGACCCCATTGTCTGGGTTCACCCTGACGGTCGGGTAATTTGCCCCAGGAGCCTATTTTTGCCCCTGTCCCGCCGAGCTCATGGATAGGCTCATATGGAAAGGGGGGATGGCACATGCATTGCCCCAATAATGGTATGCACCAGGTTTATCAGTCATACAATAATTGATAAAGTTGCAAGAACATGTCTGGTGTGTCAACAAAATGATAGAGCGAAGACGCCTGCAAAATTTGATCACCTACCGCAACCTGAAATGCTTTTTGAGAATGTGCAAAATGCTTTTGTACATATGCCAGCAGCAAAAGGTTTTAAGTACATTCTGGTCATAGTTGATATGTTCTCTAGAAGGGTGGAAGCACATCCCACAAGGAGGGATGATGCAAGAACGGTGGTCAATATTTTAATGAAATAAATAATACATTGATTCGGGATAACCATGGGAATAAACCTGGATAGAGGAACTCATTTCACCAGTAAATTAGTTCAGATCTTGACGAAGGCTCAAAATCAACCACAGTCATCAAGGATGGTAGAAAGAGTAAAGGGAGAGATAAAAGATACTTTTGGGCAAAGTATGCCAGCAAAATAGGTTGCTGTGGCCAGACGCCATGTCCATGGTGATGTATGCCCTGGGAAGAAGTTAGCTCTAATTTGGAATGATGATAAATCCTTAAGATATGCTCAAGGCATGTGTGATAAGGTTGTTAAAATTTATGAGAAAGTTAAGCAGGGCAGGTCCCTCCGGCAGAAGGAATTATGCACTCATTTAAACCAGGAGATCAGAGCAATGAATAAAGATACAGACTTGGTGACCTGTTTCCAAATGTTTTTGTTAGCTTAAGAATAATTGCAGCAACAATAGCTTCTGCAGAGAGGTCATTTCGCAAATCCAAGCTGATTAAGAATTATTTAAGGTCTACAATGGTCTACACTGTCTCAGGAACGTCTTGTGGATTTGGCCAGGCTAAGAATTGAATCAAACATTGCCAGAACAAGAAATCTTCATGCTGTGATTCGAAATTTTTCACAACGAAGGCCACAAAAGCTCTTTATTTAAAGTAAATACTAAGCCTATCTACCTTCTTTTACTTTTTACTAATAAATATGCCTTCTGGTGATCTGATCAGCATAGAAATATAAAAGGATGTTTCAATGTGAATTCTTTCTCCTTATCTGTATTGTAGCATAAACAAAGATGTTCAAAACAAATGCGCTTTCTCCTTTCTGATCCTTTTATTTTATTTACATTGAAGGCGTTGGAGGCATTACCCCAGGTCTCCCTCCTACCGGCCCTTGCTCCTCGCATGGTCACCTCAGTATGGTGGCAGAGCGGTAGAGTTGCTGCCGTACAGTGCCAGAGACCCTGGTTTCATCCTGAGTATGGGTGCTGTCTGTGCAAGTTTGTACGTTCTCCCTGTGACCGCGTGGGTTTTCTCTGGGTGCTCCGGTTTCCTCCCACACATCAAAGACGTACAGGTTTGTAGGTTAATTGGCTTTGGTAAAAAATGTAAATTGTTCGTAATGTGTAGGATTGTTCTCGTGTACAGGGATCGTTGGTCAACGAGGACTCGGTGGGCCAAAGGGCCTGTTTACACGCTGTATCTTTAAAGTAAACTCATGACCTCTATCTTGGGAACATCACCACTTGCAGTTCCCCATCACGTAACACACCATACTGACTTAGAAATATTTACCAGTACTTCATTATGACCGAGTCTAAGTCCTGGAGTTCCCGAGGCAAAAGCACAATGTTAGGACCTTCACAATACTGCAGCATTGCATGATCACCTTCTCCAGGACAATGAGGGATGGGCAATAACTGCTGGCTTTACCAACCACACGCAGAACATGAATTTAAAGGAAACAACTCCAGCATGTGGTCTAAAGTTTAGCATGCGAGCAGTGCCATAACACTGATTTTAATAATCTGTCCACAAATCTTTTTCGACATCAAGGTGGTTTGTTTGAAGATCACAATCCTTTCAGTCAAATAATTATTAACCCAAGACCCGTTCTAGGAATTTCAGCGCGTAACATATGGCAACATTTTAATGCAGTATTAAACAGATACTATTTTAAAGATATGCTAGAGTGGTATGATAAATTGAGACCAGGATCAATTATTTTGTATACAATCAGAACACTGATGGGTATTATGATAGTTATACCTTATTTCCCTATTTACTGAGAAGGAAATAATCTCTAATATTACCTTACTTTGTCCCACAACTCTCCATGTTCTTGTCTATATTTTTTATCAAAATGTTCCAAAACTGATATGCAAATGTGTTTCTGTGGCTTCTGTCTGATATGAGGTTTTTTATTCTTATCGATCTAAAAGAATGAAAACAAAATTCATTGCAGCAAATGAATCCTTTATTTTGGTGGCTTGTTTGGCCTTGTCATCATCTGTTTCGATTTATACATTCACCCCAGGTTACAAAAGGTTCACCCGTTCCTGAGAACTGTTCGTAATCCAATTTTTTATTGAGTTGGAAATGAACAAAAAAAGGTGTGGAAGAGAATCACAGAATGAGCTGTGTTGGGGGAGCGAGCAGATGTGGGAAGAGTAGCTCTGTGACTCAGTGAGTGAGCCAGTTGTTCTCATTGATTCACTAAGTGAGCAAGCGAGTCTGCTCAGCGCAACCCAGCGCTCCATTGTTCCTCCTTTAATACAAGGTGGCCAAAGGTCGGCCATTGATAACACTGGGAGAACCTGTACTTGCTAGTTGATTGATATACAGCATGGAAACAAGCCCTTCGGCCCACCGATCACGCATTCACACTAGCTCGATGATATCTCACCTTCACATTCCTACACAGTAGGGACAATTATAGAAGCCAATTAACCGACACACTCGAACGTCTTTGGGATATGGGAGACACCAGAAGATCCTGAAAAAAAGCCATGCAGCCAAAGTGACAATGAGCTCACACCACGCTCAATCTCTCAGTCTCCATCACAAGGACAGACTATTGAATGACGTCTACTATAAACCTACTAACTCACAGTTATCTGGTCTACACCCCCACTCTGCCTCTTGAAAAGACGCCATTCCCGACTCTCAACTCCTCCATCTCTGCTGCCAGTTGAAGATTTCTACTATAGAACATCTAAGATGTTGTCTTTCTTTCGCTAACGTGTTTTCCTTGCCTATAACTCCTCCTTCATAATCCATCTAGGGACCAGAAAGCCCTTCCAGGTGAGGCAGAGGTTCATGTCCAGCCCTTCCAACCTCATCTACTACATTCAGTGCCCCTGATGTGGTGTCCTTTCCATCGCTGAGACCAGGCATAGACAAGTGACCGTTCCACACAACACTTGCGCTAAAGTCTGCCGTCCCTGATGGATCCTTCAGTTGCTGCATTTCATTATGCAGCCCCTCTGCCTCCATAAACCACCACCCCACCTCCAACTCTCCCAACACCTGCCCTCCATCCCATTTATTGCCCTGCTTTCTGCCCCTTCTCTTAACCACATTCTCCCGCCACTTCCACCGCCTCCTCCAGCACCTTCCTTTACCCCCACAGGCTGCCGGTTCACCCAGTGGCCGCTCTCTCGACTCTCACCGGCGCCTGTGTTCCAGAGCCGAGGCCACGCGTGGTGTCTGTCCCCTGGCGCCGACTGAGCTGAGGAGTGATGCGAGCCTGGCGCCAGGCACCATGATGGCGGTGGCGGGCTCCGCTGGCCCTGCAGCGTGCGCCCCTGGGATTTGTAGCGGCCGCGCGCTGCACGACCTCGCGACATTACCTGCTTCACCTGAAGCGCTTGCTGGTGGTTGCAATCCACCCGGGAGACGAGCAACGCGTCAGTCAAAGGGCAACTCTCTTTTAAAAAGAAAGCTTAGACTGCTGGGCCGAACAGTCACACGGTCAGGGCAGGGTGTGACCGTTAGATTGGCGGTTGGAATTGGAAGGGTTGGCACTTGGAATTGGAAGGGTTGGCGGTTGGATTTGGAAGGGTTGGCGGTTGGATTTGGCAGGGTTGGCGGTTGGAATTGGAAGGGTTGGCGGTTGGCAGGGCCGGATTTAGATGAATAGAGGCCCTAAGCTGTTCCACTTGTGAGGCCCCTCCCAATCCCCCACCCTCACGACTAGAGGAAGATGGTCCACCAGATTGACACCGATTTGCAGCCGAGCGTGGCCAATGAGATAAGGGGCTGGAAAGCTGCGCTTTTTATTTATTTATTTATTGCCAGTGCTAGTGTCGAGTTATTGGTTTAAAACACTATTATTCTGAAATGGAGGGCAAGGAAAATTACTGAAGGGTTGTTCAGTAACCCCAACCACAGACTGTTTACCCTCCTACCATCCGGGAGGCGCTACAGGTCTCTCCGTTGCCGGACCAGCAGGTCCAGGAACAGCTTCTTCCCTGCGGCGGTTACACTACTCAACACTGTACCTCGGTGACTGCCAATCACACCCCCCCCCCCCCCCGGACACTCCTCCCACCAGGATTTATTAGATTAGATTTATTTATTTACTGCTCATATTTATGTCGCTCTTCTAGGGAGATGCTAACTGCATTTCGTTGTCTCTGTACTGTACACTGCACAATGACAATAAAGTTGAATCTGAATCTGAATCTGAATCTTTAGAGACTACAGTGCGTTGTGTAAGAAAGGTCTATGACAGTGTCAAAAATATTATACACCTTGCAGGGCTCTCACTTAGAGAATTTTTTTTTCTCTGTTGTCAGCCGGGCAACCTTGGCAGCTTTTTAGGTTGCCAAATGACAGTTTAGGTGGTCATTTAAGACGGCTTGCGTGACGCGTGCGATAATGTGCTTGGACGAAGTGCGTAGTTACCAGTCGGAATTATGCTCAATGAAGCATTCCCATATTATTTCTGCTTCAAATAAATCACAAACTAAACATATTCACCAATCAAGACATATAATACCACAATGACATGCAGCAAAATTATAATACAGTATCTCAACTCTTTTTACACATTGCAATGAATGCAATTTATATTATTTCTTTCCACTTCCAAACAAAAATGTGGTTGGATTATTCAGCGTATGATCAACCTCGGTGAGACTAAGCACAGGAATGGCGATCGCTTTGCACAACACCTCCACTCAGTTCGCAATAAACAACCTGATCTCCCAGTGGCTCAACACTTCAACTCCCCTTCCCATTCCGAATCCGACCTTTCTGTCCTGGGCCTCCTCCATGGCCAGAGTGAGGCCCACCGCATATTTGTTTGGGTAGTTTACACCCCAGCGGTATGAACATTGGCTTCTCTAATTTCAGGTAGTCCTTGCTTTCTCCCTCCTTCCCTTCCCATTCCCAGCTCTCCCAAAGCCTACTGTCTCCACCTCTTCCTTTCTTTTTTGTGCCCCTCCCCCGACATCAATCTGCACAATAAATGGTATTGTATTGTATTGTATTGTATTGTATTGTATTGTATTGTAAGAAGGGTCTTGACCCGAAACGTCGTCTATTCCTTCGCTCCATAGATGCTGCCTTACTCGCTGATTTTCTCCAGCTTTTTTGTCTACCAATGGGATCCCACCACTGGCCACATCTTCCCATCTCCTCCCCTGTTGGCTTTCTGCAGAGACCGCTCCCTCCGTAACTCCCTGGTCAATTCGTCCCTTCCCACCCAAACCACCCCCTCTCCTGGCACTTTCCCTTCCAACTGCAGGAAATGCTACACTTGTCGCTTTACCTCCCCCCTTGACTCCATTCAAGGACCCAAGCAGTCTTTCCAGGTGCGGCAGAGGTTCATCTGCACTTCCTCCAACCTCATCTATTGCATCCACTGCTCTAGGTGTCAGCTGCTCTACATCGGTGAGACCAAGCGTAGGCTTGGCGATCGCTTCGCCCAACACCTCCGCTCGGTCCGCAATAACCAACCTGATCTCCCGGTGGCTCAGCACTTCCCCTCCCATTCCGAATCCGACCTTTCTGTCCTGGGCCTCCTCCATGGCCAGAGTGAGGCCCACCGTATAAATCATATAATTAGGCGGTTATAATTACTAAGCATTCTGATTGGCTAACATGCAATAGCCAATCTACACCAATCTTGCCCGAAACGTGCCCAAAATCCTGGACCGCTGCCTGCCCTCTTGCCCCGGCTAAATGACAGCGATAGCAAAAGCCCGTGAGAAATGCTGGTCACATTGCAGATTTTCTTCCACACTGCTAATTATGTTGCAATTGTTATTTATGATCTCTTTTAAAAATAAAATGCTTGCAGAGACAAAACGGATAAAATTCCCTTCCGGGCAAATATTTTCAACACTCTACTTCGGATGGGTGCACGGTGTTCGGGGCGTGGGCAGGCACGTCCTGGTTTTATCAGTGTTCTCGACAAACTGAAAAATGGCTCGTGTCGCCGAGTGAAATATCAATAACCGGGCCCAGATCTGGTCTTTGGTTTGCACCCTTGGTTACACTTCAGCTCCTGTCGTGCTGTCTCTCCCTGTTTTATTCTCAGCCACTTTGACATTGTTTCTTTTCATGGATTTGAATGGGAACAACATCACAAGAATCACCAAATCAGCCTTTTCAGGATTAAGACATTTGCAAGATCTGTGAGTCCAGAATCTGCTTTTTGCACGATTTGATTGCATTTCTGCTGCTGCTTCTTGCTTCCAGCTGTTTTTCTGTTTTGTAAATTGCAGCATGTTATTTAATACAACTTTTAACAGTCCTTGTGAATGAAGTGCAGGGCTGCGGTGTTGTTGGGATTAGTACAAGGCCGAGTCAGCGAAGACTATATTCCACAGTATTGTCCCTAACATATTTACCCTTGAGTGTTGCGAATTATGATGGGATGTACAGTGCCCTCCATAATGTTTGGGACAAAGACCTATCATTTATTTATTTGCCTCTGTACTCCACAATTTGAGATTTGCAATAGAAAAAATCCCATGTGGCTGAAGTGCACATTATCAGATTTTAATAAAGGCCATTTTTATACATTTTGGTTTCATCATGTAGAAATTACAGCAGTGTTTATACATAGTCCCCCCATTTCAGGGCACCATAATGTTTGGGACACAGCAATGTCATGTCAATGAAAGTAGTCATGTTTAGTATTTTGTTGCATATCCTTTGCATGCAATGACTGCTTGAAGTCTGCGATTCGTGGACATCACCAGTTGCGGGGTGTGTTCTCTGGTGATGCTATGCCAGGCCTGTATTACAGCCATCTTTAGCTGTTGCTTGTTTTGGGGGCTAGTCCCCTTCAGTTTTCTCTTCAGCATATAAAAAGCATGGGTTCAGATCGGGTGATTGACTTGACCATTTTTTAGCTTTGAAAAACCCCTTTGTTGCTTGAGCAGTATGTTTGGGATCATAGTCTTGCTGTAGAATGAACCGCTGGCCAATGGGTTTTGAGGCATTTGTTAGAACTTGAGCAGATGGGATGCGCCTATATGCTTTAGAATTCATTATGCTAGTACCATCAGCAGTTGTATCATCAATTAAGATAAGTGAACCAGTACCTTCAGCAGTCATTCATGCCCAGGCCATAACACCCCCACCACAGTGTTTCACAGATGAGGTGGTATGCTTCGGATCTTGGGCAGTTCCTTCTCTTCTCCACACTTTACTCTTAGCATCACTCTGATATAAGTTAATCTTCATCTCATCTGTCCACAAGACCTTTTTCCAGAACTGTGGTTGCTCTTTTATGTACTTCTTGGCAAACTGTAACCCATCCATCCTATTTTTGTGGCTACCCAGTGGTTTGCATCTCGCAGTGTAGCCTCAGTATTTCTGTTCATTAAGTCTTCTGTGGACAGTGGTCATTGACAAATCCACACCTGACTCCTGAAGAATGATTCTGATCTGTCGGACAGGTGTTTGGGTTTTTTCCTTTATTATAGAGAGAATTATTTTGTCATCAGCTGTGGAGGTCTTCCTTGGCCTGCCAGTCCCTTTGCGATTAGTAAGCTCACCAGTGCTCTCTTTTTTCTTAATGATGTTCCAAACAGTTTGTTTGGTAAGCCTAAGGTTTGGCTGATGTCTCTAACAGTTTTATTCTTGTTTCTCAGTCTCATAATGGCTTCTTTGACTTTCATTGGCATAACTTTGTTGATCATGTTGATAAACAGCAATACAAGTTTCCAAAGGTGATGGGAAGACTGGAGGAAAGACTAGGTGCTGAGAGCTCTCTTATACCTGCATTAAAGAGGCAATTAAACACAGCTGAGCAATTACAAACGCCTGTGAAGCCATGTGTCCCAAACATTATGGTGCCCTGAAATGGGGGGGACTATGTATAAACACAGCTGTAATTTCTACACGGTGAAACCAAAATGTATAAAAATGACCTTTAATAAAGGCTTCCAGTAGAATTGCAGGATGCTGCAACGTTGGTTGCCCGAGGTGCTTGCTTGTTGTAGCCAGTCAAGGTTTTGGAAGTGCATAGAAGGCAAGTTTCACTGTTGTCCAGGATTCTGTGATATTTCTGCTGGGTCTGAGATCTTGATTTTCAAACCCTTTTCCTCAGCCTTCTGTGTTGGCAGAATGAATGAAGGCTGTGATGAATTGGACCATTGATTCTGTCATCGCCAAGAGATGGCTTCCAAGGTACAGGACATAGAAACATAGAAAATAGGTGCAGGAGTAGGCCATTCGGCCTTTCGAGCCTGCACCGCCATTCAATATGATCATGGCTGATCATCCAACTCAGTATCCTGTACCTGCCTTCTCTCCATACCCAATGATCCCTTTAGCCACAAGGGCCACATCTAGCTCTCTCTTAAATATAGCCAATGAACTGGCCTCAACTGTGGCAGAGAATAGAAAGATTAAACGAGAACTTACCAGTTTGAAGTTTGATCTTTATTTTCTGAGAAGTTACGATGAGGGATTACGTGAAGAAGCCCGCCAGCCCGCATGCGCGTCAACCTTCAAAGCAGCGGTGTGAAATCACAGAAACAATTGCTGAACTGATTATAGGAAGATTCAAGAACTAAAACTACCACATGATCTTTATGAGAAGAGGGTTGGGAGCGGAGGG
Source organism: Malacoraja senta (assembly GCA_038087875.1). Lineage (NCBI taxonomy): Eukaryota > Metazoa > Chordata > Chondrichthyes > Rajiformes > Rajidae > Malacoraja > Malacoraja senta. Next base: position 18,123 of record JAXLNO010006167.1, on the reverse strand, counting down.
CTCGTAATCCCTCATCGTAACTTCTCATAAAATAAAGATCAAACTTCCAACTGGTACGTTCTCGTTCAATCTTTCTATTTTACTTTGAAGTTACGTGAGTGACAACGTGAAGACTTTAAAGCTCTGTGATTTCATGCCGCGGGCTCGAGTCCATGCAAACACACTGCATTCAGACATGACATGTTTTTAAACATGCTGATGCTTTTAATGAAAGTGAAAATAATAATAGTAGTGGTCCCTTACATCTGGGAAAATAAATTTCATTTAACAGAACTCAAAATCGTGTTGCCAAACGAACCCTGCCTGGCAATCGGTTTATTGGAAAAGGCCTGGAAAGTCCGCTCATTCGACCATCCTGCTGTCGCTAGGATGTGTTCCAGCGGAACCTCCATGAACCTTGCTGCTGATGTTGTTGCAGCCTCAGTGGAGTGAGATTTAAAAACATCAGTGTCCACTCCTGCACAAGCCAATACATGTCTAAACCACCCGGTATGCACTGAGATGGTCTGCACTGATACCTTCTTATGTGTTTTTTTATGACTAATAAACATAGCCAGCTCAGTGCCTCTAAGGTTCTTTGTAGCCTTTATATATTGGTGAATATATGTGACAACACACAATCTACGGTCCGTCGGATATGCCAAAATTCCAGCTTTGGACCTAACACACCCGGTCTGCTTTGCTTGATTAACTCATTTATATAGAATGTTATCTTGTTGGCAGACATAACCGTCCTGTCCAGCCGGAGTTTATGCAACGACTGGACGCGTTGTGGTGAAACCAGCGCCATGAGCATTATTACCTTATGTGTCAGCCGGACCAAAGATAAGGATGTAGCTGGAGCCCAACTGCGAAGTAGTGTTAACACAACGTTAACGTCCCATACTTCTGTGTACCTGGGCCTGGGAGGATTTATGTTAAAGATACCCTTCATGAATTTGGATATCAAAGGGTGAGACCCAACAGAGTGGTGTCCCGATCCCAGCAGCAAGTATGATGACAAGGCACTTTGGCAGAATTGATGGCACTATAACTTAATCTTTTATCAAAAAACAACATTGAAAGAAACTCTAAGACATCAGTTATCCGTGCCGTATTATACGTTATATTTTGAATTTAAACAAAACACTTCCCATCTCTTGATGTAGGAAATGTACTGCTTCTTGGTTCCACCCCACCAAGTTGCAGTAATCACGTCCACGGTTCCGTCGGATAATCCGAGCCCCAGAAAAGGTCTTCTTAAACTCTGCAAATCAATAAGTTGATTCTATCATGCAGAGGGTGAGCTTCCCGAGACGGGATGAATAAGCAAACCTTTGCGTTATTAATAACCATATAAGGTTCTATTATCATTCCCAACATCAATGGGAACCATGGCTGCGTGGGCCAGTCAGGCACTACAAAAATGCCTGAAGCGGAATCTTGCTTGATTTTTAGCAAGCTGAATGAGGCAAAATGGAGGAAAGGCATAAAATAACATTCCGTCCCAGTGTAACGAGAATGCATCAATCGCTATTGCCCCTGGGTCTGGCTCCCATGCAACATATTTTGCAACTGGTGATTAAGCCTAGATGTAAACAAATCAATATCCGGTGTTCCACACCGAGCAACAACGTCGTTAAACACTTTGTGTTCTAACATCCATTCTGTGTTATCATTAAATTTATGTGACCTAGTGTCTGCCACCATGTTAAACCTACCTGGCAAATAGGTAGCTGAACTATCACAGGATACTGACTTGATTCCACCCATGTGATTAATATATGCCACCGCTGTAGTGTTATCAATTTGCAGTTGAACATGCAGATTATGCATATTCCCACAATAAGCCTTTAACACATAGAATGCCCCTAGCATCTCGAGGTAGTTGATACCATATAACTGAAGAATTGGTAACTCATGCACATGCCATCTGCCACCGCAACTAGAGATGGCATTAGTAGCTCCCCATCCTTGAGCACTAGCATCAGTTTGTAATATAACTGAAGGTTTACTGACCAAAATGTCACTGGAGCAATGCTGAATATTGGTCGTCCACCATTGTAATTCTGATATAGCTTCAGCTGGTAATAGCATAGGTCTGTTAAAATGACCTAAATGGTACTTGCGTGCTTGCTCCTTTGCACACTGTAAATTTTGATAATGCAGAGGCCCAAATTGTGCAGCTGGAAAAACAGCCATTATTTTGCCAAATACACTAGCCACCTGGCGAACTAGATGGCGGCTCCATAACAACAAGGTTGTTACAGGCTTCTATTAATTCTAATCTCTTGCCCCAGGGCAGAGTCACAGACATATTAATAGAGTTAATGGTAAAACCTAAATAATTAATAACTCTAGTTGGTATCAACCTGGATTTAACTGGATGGATGAGAAACCCAATTTCTCAAATATGAGTTTCGTGGCTGAAACAGCTAATTCAGCCAAACACAGCGTTTTTCCTATAATTAGAATATCATCCAGTAGGCCATCACAATGTGTTTTTGAGCTCTGAGCAGCCCAAGCACGGGTTTTAGTAATTTGGTAAATAACCTGGGAGCTGAAGTTAACCCATTAGGCAACGCTTTAAACTGCCATAGCTGCCCCATCCAGCTAAATTTCAAATATCTCCGGTGATCCCTGTGAATGGGAACTGAGTAGTATGCATCTTTGAGATCGATGCATGCCATAAAGCATTCTTTGGAAATCAGTTGTTTGGTAGTAACAACGTTTTCCATTTTAAAATGTCTATACTGCACATGTGAGTTAAGATTCAAGATTTCCTTTATTGTCATTGAGACCTTTCGGTCTGAACGAAATTGTGATGCCTGCAGTCATACACAGAACCAATAATAACAAAACAGACAATAAACACAAATTAAACATCCACCACAGTGAGTTCACCAAGCACATCCTCACTATGATGGAGGCAAAGTCTCAGTCTCCGTCTCTTCCCTCCTTGTTCTCCCTCTGCGCTGAGGTGATCGATCCAGGCCGAGGATGCCGCCCTCCAGTCCAGCGGACCTCCGTGGTGATGTCGCCGCCGCCGAAAGCAGGAACGCCGTCTCCGCTCCGAGACGGCCCGCCACAGCATTAGCTCCGGGTCCCGCAGTCTCCGCTCCGAGCCGCCGCCCCAGCTCCGGGTCCCGCAGTCCCCGCTCCGGGCCGCTGCCCCAGCTCCGGGTCCCGCAGTCTCCGCTCCAGACCCCGCTGTATCAGCTCCAGGTCCCGCAGTCTCCGCTCCGGACCACTGCCCCAGCTCCAGGTCCCGCCGTCTCCACTCCGGGCCACTGCCCCAGCTCTGGGTCCCGCCGCCCCAGCTCCAGGTCCCGCAGTCTCCGCTCCGGACCCCGCTGCACCAGCTCCAGGCCGCCGCCGAAAGCCAGAACGCCGCACCAGCAAGTCGGGCCACCGCTGCCTCAGCCCCGAAGACGGCCAGCCTCCCGTTGATAAGTCCTGGCTGGCTCTGCCTCTGTAGCCTCAGGGTCGGTCGCAGGATGGAGGCCGCCAGCCCCGCCATTAGGCCTCACTGCAGACGGAGGCAGGGAAGGGGGATACGACACGAAAAAGTCGCATTCCCCCAAAGGAAGAGACAGAGAACATGTTTCTCCCCCCCTAACACAACCCAACAAACTAAAACTTAACCAAAACAAGACAAAAAAACCAACAGAAACAAAGTAAAAACAGACGGACTGCAGGCGAGCCGCAGCCGATTAACAGCGCCGCCACTTCCGGAGACTTAACACTTAAGTTGTGATTTAACACTTAAGTTGTGTTAAATCAAATATAATCCGACATCCTCCATCTTACTTTTGCCTAGAGAATATATTGGAGACGGATTGATGATGTTCATGACTTGACTTCTCGATTACCCCTTTTTTGTGTAATGTATCAATTTCTGCTTGTATATCCAAACCTTCTTGTTTGGAATGAATAAATGCCCGACTTGGTGTATGTTGTGTGGATGGCAATGAGTTAGGAAGAAATTCAATTTCGAACCCTTGTATACTGTGCAGTATAAACGGATCTGATATTATCCACCGCCATTCGTGCAAAAACAAGTGCAATCTACCACCAACTTGTAACTGGTCCACACACCCCATCTTCCGGAAAGAACCAGACCCACCTCCCTCCATGGTTACCGGTGGTCTAATAGCAGGCCCAACGGCCCCTAATACAGGTTCTGTTTCCATCATCGAGGTTTGGAGGGTAGGACTGCTGGGGTGCGAGGATTGCGCATTTTCCATGACGGCCGGCCTGGGCCTTGGCCTAAAAAAGACCTCTGCCCAGAAAAATCAACTTTCGAACTGCCACCAGCTTCAGCCAACCGCTTATTGCTGATGGAGGCGTAGGAGTGTTGTCGCCAAAACAGTGATGCTTTGCTCATCGTAGCTGCTTTGATCAACCCGACAGCTTTGGCTTCCTCATCCAGGTCTTTCACTTGTTTGGGTAAGTCTTCCCCGAACAGAAGATTAGGGGGCTGGACATTACTGGACTTGCATAGGCCTGCAAACTTTGGATTTTAGGCAGGCCTGATGGCGCTCTTTCGGAAGCAGTGCATTTCAAAATGTGCTTTGCACATTAACGCCAGGGCATCCTGCTGGACGTCCGATAATGGCCCGCCATCCACAGATCTGGCAAACGCCATGATGCCTGAAACCAGTCATTTTAAAAACCATTGGAGCTTCATTTCCTGGGCCTTGATGCCCCCTCCAATGTATCCCCAGATAGAACTGTTGACTGCCGGTACTTTTAGGGATGAACAATTTGCAGGCGTGTGGTATTTCGCAGCCGTTTCAACCATGACCTGTTCTTGTAACTGATGTGACGTGAGGTAGTTGATGCTGGAAGCCAGCTCTTCTTGAAGCGGCTCCCCTGTTTGCGAGGGTATCGCAAATCTCGATGCCAGGGCAGGCAACTCTTGTTGAGCCTCACGCATCTCATGCATCCCAGAATGTCCCTCCGACATACCTCAGAATTCGGAGTCAGTCACGTACTGACCCCTGACACTCCCCTCCTCAGAGTGAGAGTGTCAGGGGTCCAGGACCAGGCGCTGCCGCAGGCACGAAAGGTGACCTGCGCTGATATGTCTCCGTATCACTGAGCATATTATGATGGAGCATCCTCTCCATGAGGTGCTCCATTCGGGATAAACGCCCGAAGACGTTATCCATAGTTGTAGGAGGGGAACCCTCCTGGCCTGACTCGTCTGAGTACACAGGCCTCTCAGACTTGCGTTTGGCTTTGCCCCCTTTCGTGGTTGCCAAAGTGCTTTGGGCAAGCACCAAGTCTGAAGTCGCTGACCGCACTGTCAACGACTCTGACGGCGAAAATGACGGCCGCCGGATACCCGCACCACCGCGCACCACCATAGCCGGTTTCCCCGCGGCCCGTCTGGGTTTTGCCTTGGACTTATTCCATCATCCGTCAGCGACCACTGTAAAGAGAAGATTTCCACGACCTCAGAATAAGTTTTAACCTTACCTGCGAAGTTTTCAACTTACCGCTGAAGGAGCGACGCTCCTCCCAGCCAGTCGTGCGCCATGCGTAAGACGTATTGACGTGCATGCGGGCTGGCGGGCTTCTTCACGTAGTCACTCACGTGACTTCGTAGTAAAATTCCACAGATTCACCACTCTCTGTGTGAATTTTTTTTTTCTCATCTCGGTCCTAAAAGACTTCCCCCTTATCCTTAAACTGTGACCCCTTGTTCTGGACTTCCCCAACATCGGGAACAATCTTCCTGCATCTAGCCTGTCCAACCCCTTAAGAATTTTGTAAGTTCTATAAGATCCCCCCTCAATCTTCTAAATTCTAGCGAGTACAAGCCGAGTCTATCCAGTCTTTCTTCATATGAAAGTCCTGCCATCCCAGGAATCAGTCTGGCGAACCTTCTCTGTACTCCCTCTATGGCAAGAATGTCTTTCCTCAGATTAGGAGACCAAAACTGTTCGCAATACTCCAGGTGTGTTCTCACCAAGGCCCTGTACAACTGCAGTAGAACCTCCCTGCTCCTATACTAAAATCCTTTTGCTATGAATGCTAACATACCATTTACTTTCTTCACTGCCTGCTGCACCTGCATGCCTACTTTCAATGACTGGTGTACCATGACACCCAGGTCTCGTTGCATCTCCCCTTTTCCTAATCGGCCACCATTCAGATAATAGTCTATATTCCTGTTCTTGCCACCAAAGTGGATAACCTCACATTTATCCACATTATACTGCATCTGCCATGCATTTGCCCACTCACCCAACCTATCCAAGTCACCTTGCAGCCTCCTGGCATCCTCCTCACAGCTAATACTGCCCCCAGCTTCGTGTCATCCGCAAACTTGGAGATGTTGCATTCAATTCCCTCGTCCAAATCATTAATATATTTTGTAAATAGCTGGGGTCCCAGCACTGAGCCTTGCGGTACCCCACTAGTCACTGCCTGCCATTCTGAAAAGGACCCGTTTACCCCTACTCTTTGCTTCCTGTCTGCCAGCCAGTTCTCTATCCACATCAATACTGAACCCCCAATACCGTGTGCTTTAAGTTTGCATACTAATCTCTTATGTGGGACCTTGTCGAAAGCCTTCTGAAAGTCCAGATATAACACATCCACTGGTTCTCCCTTTGCACTCTACTAGTTACATCCTCGAAAAATTCTGTAAGACATGGCCCAGGCTATCACCGTGAACCTTTGTTGGAGAGCGGAGTGTTACTCTGCGGGCAAATTAGTTATAGAACATGTATAAGCAGGTAAGTAACAAAATATTCAGTTGATGATTATAGGGAGAAAGGTGTTTTTTTGGAAAGACAGGACTGCTATTGAGCCATGGAGCTGCATATATTGGAATTTAGCATATCCCTCTGACTGGCTAAGTGGAATTACATTTCCCCCAGGCAAAAATGCTTTATTTGCATTCTAGGCATCAGTTTAAGTATTCATCCCACGTGATGGCAGCCACGCCAACAGCCTGTCTGTTTCTTCAACTTTTTTTGTTCTTTTTTAGGATGTCTTAAAATATGTTTTAATGTTTCTCAAAGATAGACAAAAATGCTGGAGAATCTCAGCGGGTGAAGCAGCATCTATGGAGCGAAGGAACAGGTGATGTTTTGGGTTGAGACCCTTCTTCAGACTGATGTGGGGATGCGAGGGAGCGGGAAGAACAAAGGAAGAAGCGGAGACAGTGGGCTGTGGGAGAGCTGGGAAGGGGAGGGGAAAGAGGGAGAAAGCAAGGACTACCTGAAATTGGAGAAGTCAATGTTCATACCACTGGGGTGTAAACGTTCTCGGTATGTTTTATGTGATTTTCTCCATATCACGTCTCCGTCCCACCCTGCGGCCTAACAATTTGGATTTGTGCGGCCTTTCCTGGAAACCGGCCCGGAGCTTCTGGGCGCGGCGCGGACATACCATCGGGGAGCGGCGATCCTTTGCTGAGGATCGCTGTGGATGTGCTCCGACCGCGAGGCCTGTGAGCTTTAACATCGAGAAGCCGCAGTCTCCGGTAAGAAGAGGCCGGCTCGAGAGCTCGAGTGTTCCGAACCATCCCGACGCCGGAATTTCCATCATCCCGATGCGAGGGCTTGGACATCGGGCCGTGGGCAGCGGCGAACTGCGGAGGGTTCAGTCCCGACTACGGGTGAAAAAAGGAGGAAGATGACTGAACTTTATTGCATTCCATCACAGTTGGGGATGTGGATTCCACTGTGGTGGTTTATGTTAAATTTTATTGTGTAATGTGTTATTTTTACTTATATGACTGTATGATAATTCAAATATCACTGTACCTTAATTGGTGCATGTGACAATAAATGTGAACTTGAACTTGAAGTTAATAAGTAGGCTAATTTTGGTAGGTCGGCAATGTTGCAGACTCAGCATTTCATGTGACTTTTGTGTTTGCCAGTGGGTGTTCTGGATTTAGTAGTAAACTGTCACCAGAATTATAGACTTGGAGGTCAGAACCAGTGCAAGTAAAATAAGTGTTTGATTGTGGCAGAATCGCATGATGGATTAATGATCACTATCACACTGCATGTTCCTGATGGTCAGTCGTGTATTCAGCATTGGTGTTTAAATGGGAGTTACCTTGCTGGAATGCTTAAGAAAGAACTACAGATGCTGGTAAAATCGAAGGGAGACACAATATGCTGGAGAAACTCAGCGGGTGAGGCAGCATCTATGGAGAGAAGGAATTGGCGACGTTTCAGGCCTTCTTCAGACTGATGTCAGAGGGCTGGATAAAGAAAGAATGTAGGAGGAGACAGTAAGACTAGTGGGAAAACTAGGAAGGGGAGGGGATGGAGAGAGAAAGCAGGGACTATCTGAAGTTAGAAAAGTCAATGTTCATACCGCTGGGGTGTAAATTACCCAAGTGAAATATGAGGTGCTGTTCCTCCAATTTGCGCTGGGCCTCACTCTGGCAATGGAGGCTGAGGGCAGAAAGGTCAGATTGGGAATGGGATGGGGACTTGAAGTGCTGGGCCACTGGGAGAGCCTGCACTTGGTCTCGCCGATGTAGATAAGTTGAAACCTGCAACAGCGGATGCAGTAGATGAGGTTGGAGGTGCAAACTTGCTGTAATGCTTGATTGTAATCTAACAGAGATAAGGATAATATTCTTAAAACAGGCTCATTAAATTGTTTATGTAGGAGCAGCACAAAAAAGGGAACAGACCAAATCACTCATAAAATTCAAAGGAGTTAAATGAAATGTGGAAAGATTCTTGCTAAGATTGAAAATAAAAGGCTCTGGAAGTAATCTCGGCTCCGTCTCACTTTGAGATTAAGCACTGAGGCCCAATTGTCTTGTGGTGTGTTTTATCAAGTTTTGTTCAGATTGATGTTATGTTTTACAACTTATTCACATTTTTAACTTTACAAAATCCCAGATTGATAACAATGTCTTCCATCTGCACACTGGCAGTTACAGCTATGACACCACAATGGGATCCAAATCCTTGCTGGCCCTCCCCACTGAGTCCTGCCAGCAAGTTTTTAAAGTTTAAAAACAAGGAGGCTGAAGAGGAGGGGGAGAGAGTGCTGGGGGAGGCAGGGGAAGTGCAATTGGATTATTTTTTAAAGTCCTGGCAGCAAGTGCTATTGGGAGGCTGAAGTGGAGGGGGAGGGAGTGCTGGGGATAAGGGGAAATAAGCCGCTCCTGCACATTTGGGGGCTTTGGGTGAGTTGTGGATTATTGCATTGGGGGAACAGGTGAGTGGTGGAATATTGCATTCGGGGACCAGGCCTACCGTGTGACAGGGACCCAACGGGTCCCACTTGGTCTAGCACCAAGCTAAAAGTTTCTATCAACAGAGATAAGCAATGTTCATCATTGAAGGCTGAAATGGCTTCAAATAGTGAGGATTGGTGAAGAATAGCCGGAAACAAAATGTGACATTGTTTGCTGTCAAAAAAGTATGTTGTGCAGTGTATAATAATCTGCCTTTTTCTTCTGCAACATTGGTGACGGCTGCATTAGAAAAAGGTGACAGTGTTCACTCGGATTTGACGACAATTGAATCAATGGATCTTATTTTGTACAGCTAATCCATTATTTGTCAGTCATACATTTGCAGTGCAAATCGTCAGTCTCTTCAGAAAGGCAAGAGTGGGCATGTTGCTATAGAAACTCCTCAGAGGAAAGACCCTTGTAGGAAAGGAAACATTTCCAAATCTAATCAAATCCATCAAACAAATAAAATACAACAGCGGCCAAACGATAATGCCAAGTGCAGGGACTATCTTTGAAGTAGCGGGGAGGTGTCCGACTGCCCTACGGCTACAAATATGCATGGAGACGAGAATAATTTCTTATCATTTCTGGAGATGGCTGGCATTTTCTTTCATTATTGATAGCACAACATGAATTCTGAAGAATTCCGAAGAACACAGTGAGGTCAGGAAAAACCTGCTTTATTTGTTACGTAAGGCACAAATGCGTCAAGACTTTCTTTAAAACAAAACACTTTAAAATGCCTTTACGATTTTGAGCCAGTTGCAGCAAGCTGGTCCTGTGAGCAGTCGGCTGTGTGCAGCTTGGGTCACTTTTTCAATTTCACTTGGGTACAGTATGAATGAGAAGATGCTGGTACTGTTGATGGTCTGCTCCTCAACAGGGCCAAGGATGGTTTATATTAGGAACACTTCTCCATCCGTTTCCCACCACGGATGGCTGACCTGCTAAGTTCTACCGGCACTTTGGAGGCGAATGGACAGGCGACGTGTCGGGTCTGGACCCTTCTTTAGACTGATGGAGTCGGGGGAGAAAGCTGGAAAAAAGAGATGGGGTCAGGACAGACTCCAGTACTTCATTAGGCGGGGGGGGGGGGGTGGGGGAGGGATGTCTCCTTAATTTGGAGAATTCAATGTTCATGTCATTGGTCTGTAAGCTATGAGGTGCTGTGCCTCCAGTTTGTGTGTCACCTCACTCTGGCAATGGAGGAAGTTCAGGACAGTAAGATCAGTGTGGGAGTGGGAAGGGAAGTTAAAATGGTTGGCAACCGGGAGTTCCAGCAGGCCTTGGTGGACTGAGCGCAAGTGTAGGGTGAAATGCACACCTAGTCTAGATACAAGGAATAGCAGATGCTGGTTTACAAAAAGAGACACAATCTCCTGGAGTAACTTGCACCTCTGGAGAGCATGGACAGGCAACATTCTAGATCAGGACCCTTCTTCAGACTGCTTGGTATGGGGGGTGGAGAAAGTTGGAAAGGAGAGGTGGGAATGGTCGCCTTAGATTCGCTTCCCTCTACAGCTGCGGCCTGACCAACTGAGTTCCTCCACCGCTTTAGAGGGAATGGACAGACGACATTTTGAGTCAGGGCCTTTCTTCAGACTGATTGGAGAGGGTAGGGGGAGGAAGCTGGAAAAGAGAGATGGGGACTGGACAAAGCCTGGCAAGTGACAGGTGGGCACAAAATGCTGGAGTAACTCAGCGGGACAGGCAGCATCTCTGGAGAGAATGAATGGGTGACGTTTCAGGTTGAAACTCTTCTTCACAAGTGATAGGTGGATATAGGTGAGGGAGCTGAAAGAAACTGCAGATGCTGGAATCTTGCATAGAACGCAATTTAATTAGATGCACAGAATCTCTTGCCCAGAGTAGGGGAATCGAGGATCACCTGTGTTCAAGGTGAAATGGTTTAATAGGAACCTGAGGGGTAACTATTCCACACAGAGGGTGGTGGGTGTATGGAACAAGTTGCCAGAGGAAGTAGTTGAGGCTGGGACCATCCCAACGTTTAAGAAACTGTTAGACAGGTACATGGATAGGACGAGTTTGGAGGGAGATGGACCAAATGTAGGCAGGTGGGACAAGTGTAGGCATGGGCAAGTTGGGCCGAAGGGCCTGTTTCCACACTGTATCCCTGTATGTCTCTAACACCATGTGCTGCAGTAACTCGGCGGGTCAGGCAGCATCTGTGGAGAACATGGATAGGTGATATTTCGGGTCGGGACTCTTCTTCAGACTGACACTATGTTAACAGATGAGGGCGTGATCGGCAGATGAGTGGAGTAATTGACAGAGGCAAGAGAAAATGAGATAAAAGGGAGTGAGATAAGGAGAGAGAAATGTATATGTGCAGCTTTAAGGGACATTGGTCAGGTAGCATTTGGAGTATTGTTTACAGTTCTGGTCACTTCATTACAAGACTGATGTGGAGGCTTTGGGAAAGGTTGCAGAGATGGTTTACCAGAATGGTTTAAAAACAAGGAACTGCAGATGCTGGTTTACAAAAAAGGACACAAAATGCTGGAGTAACTCAGTGGGTCAGGCAGCATCTCTGGAGAGACGGAATGGATGACGTTTCGGGTCGAGACTGAAGCGGGTCTTGACCCGAAACATTACCCATTTCTTCCAGAATTTTGTGTCTAAACAGCGCCTATCCACGTCGTGGTGTGCCAGCAGGCTGGAGGAGGGGGCAAAGGCCTTGCCACAGTGAAGGGGGGCTGGCCGGTGTGGGTACAGCAGGTGGTCAAGGCAGGTGAAGCCCTTACCACAGGACGGGCAGGTGAAGGGACGCTCACCGCTGTTGGTACGCCGGTGCTGCCACAGGCTGGACACTGCGCCGGTGAGACACAGTGTGGGAGGCCATTGCAAAGCGCTATTCACACACTGGGCTGGGGAAGGGACGGTCGCCGGCATGCACCCGCTGATGGGACAGCAGGCTGCTGGAGCGGAGAGAAGCCCTTGCCGCACTGGACGCAGGTGTAGGGGCGCTCGCCGGTGTGGATGCGCTGGTGCTGCAGCAGGGTTTTGGAGCGGGTGAAGCCCTTGCCGCAGTCGCTGCAGCTGTAGGGCCGCTCCCCAGTATGCAGCCGCCTGTGCACTTTCAGGTCCGGCGAAGACCTGAAGTCTTTGCCACAGTCGGAGCAGGTGAAGGGCCGCTCGCTGTGCACTCGCCGGTGGACCTTCAGGTGATTCGTTGACTTGAAGCTCTTGCTGCAGTCGGAGCAGCCGAAGGGCCTCTCAGCGGAGTGCACTTGGTAGTGCCGCAGCAGGTTGCCATAGCAGGAGAAGGTCTCGCCGCAGTCGGAGCATTCGAAGGGACGTTCTCCCGTGTGCACCCGACGGTGGGGTCTCCAACTGGCTCGGTTTCTGCCAGGCCTTGCCACACACGTCCGCACTCATAACGCTTCTCCTTGTTGTGCCCCGTCATGTGGTCCTCCATCGAAGCTCATCCCATCGAAGCTCAGCCCGCACACCGAGCAGGTGGGGGGGGGGGGGGGGGCTCACCGGCACCCTGACCGCCCTCAATGGCCACTCATGTCCCCGTCTCACCGTCCACAGCAATGGCTTCAAAACCCTGCAGGAGGTGAACACAGAGGGTCAATGAGCTGGCAAATAGGATGTTACTAACACGTGAACATTACTGGTGCTTGAAGGGGGGGGAGGGGGGTTTGTGGAGGGGATAGGGGGGGGTGAGAGGAGTGGTGGGGGTGAGAGGAGTGGTGGGGGTGGGGTGAGAGTAGTGGTGGGGGGTGAGAAGAGTGGTGGGGGGGTGAGAGGAGTGGTGGTGGGGGGGGGTGAGGAGTGGTGGTGGGGGGTGAAAGGAGTGGTGGTGGGGGGGTGAGAGGAGTGGTGGTGGGGGGGTGAGAGGAGTGGTGGTGGGGGGGTGAGAGGAGTGGTGAAGGGGTGAGAGGAGTGGTGAAGGGGTGAGAGGAGTGGTGAAGGGGTGAGAGGAGTGGGGGGTGAGAGAGGTGGTGGGGGGTGAGAGGAGTAGTGGTGGTGTGGAGAGTGAGAGGAGTGGTGGTGGGGGGTGAGAGGAGTGATGGTGGTGGGGGTGAGAGGGGTGTGGTGGTGGTGTGGGGTGAGAGGAGTGGTGAGGGGTGGTGTGAGGGTGAGAGGAGTGGTGGTGGTGGGGGGGTGAGAGGAGTGGTGGTGGTGGGAGGAGTGGTGGGGGAGATGGAGGAGTGGTGGAGGGGGGTGAGAGGAGTGGTGGTGGGGGGTGAGAGGAGTGGTGGTGGGTGGTGGGGGGTGAGAGGAGTGGTTGTGGTGGGGGGGTGAGAGGAGTGGTGGTGGTGGGGTGAGGAGTGGTGGTGGGGGGGTGAGAGGAGTGGTGGTGGGGGGGTGAGAGGAGTGGTGGTGGGGGGGTGAGTGGAGTGGTGGTGGGGGGTGAGAGGAGTGGTGGTGGGGGGGTGAGAGGAGTGGTGGTGGGGGGGTGAGGAGTGGTGGGGGGGTGAGGAGTGGTGGGGGTGGAGGAGTGGGAAGGGGAGGAGGTGGGAGTGGTGGAGGGGGTGGGAGGAGTGGTGGATGGGGATGGAGGAGTGGTGGAGGGGGGTGGGAGGAGTGGGAGGAGTGAGGGACTGGTGGGGGAAGAGGAGTGGTGGAGGGGGGTAGGAGGAGTGGTGCGGGGTGGGGGGTGAGGTGAAGTGTTGGGGGTGAGGAGTGGTGGGGGTGGGGAGGAGTGGGTGGGGTGGGGTGGAGTAGTGGTAGGGGGGTGAGAAGAGTGGTGGGGGGTGAGAGAAGTGGTGGTGGGGGGTGAGGAGTGGTGGTGGGGGGTGAGAGGAGTGGTGGTGGGGGTGAGAGGAGTGGTGGTGGGGGGGGGAGGAGTGGTGAAGGGGTGAGAGGAGTGGTGAAGGGGTGAGAGGGGTGGTGAAGGGGTGAGCGGAGTGGGGGGTGAGAGAGGTGGTGGGGGGTGAGAGAGGTGGTGGGGGGGTGAGGAGTAGTGGTGGTGTGGAGAGTGAGAGGAGTGGTGGTGGGGGGTGAGAGGAGTGATGCTGGTGGGGGTGAGAGGAGTGGTGGTGGTGGGGTGAGAGGAGTGGTGAGAGGGTGAGAGGGTGGTGGTGGTGGGGGGGTGAGAGGAGTGGTGGTGGTAGGAGGAGTGGTGCGGGAGGTGGGAGGAGTGGTGGAGGGGGGGTGAGAGGAGTGGAGGTGGGGGGTGAGAGGAGTGGTGGTGGTGGTGGGGTGAGAGGAGGGTGGTGGTGGTGGGGGGTGAGAGTGGTGGGGGGTGGGAGGAGTGGAGGGGGAGGTGGGAGGAGTGGTGGAGGGGGGTGGGAGGAGTGGTGGGGGTGAGCGAAGTGGTGGGGGCGTGAGAGGAGTGGCGGGGAAGAGGGAGTGGTGGTGGTGGGTGAGAGAGTGGTGTGGTGGGGTGAGGAGTGGTGGTGGGGGGGTGAGAGGAGTGGTGGTGGGGGGGGGGGGTGGAGTGGTGGTGGGGGGGTGAGGAGTGGTGGGGGGTGGGAGGAGTGGAGGGGGGGTGGGAGGAGTGGTGAGGGGGGTGGGAGGAGTGGTGGGGGTGAGCGAAGTGGTGGGGGCGTGAGAGGAGTGGCGGGGAAGAGGAGTGGTGGTGGGGGGTGGGAGGAGTGGTGGGGGTGGGGGGTGAGAGAAGTGTTGGCGGTGAGAGTGGTGGGGGGTGGGAGGAGTGGTGGGGGGGTGGGAGGAGTGGGTGGGGGGGTGAGAGGTTTGGGTGAGGGGGCGCCGCACCGACCCGGGGACACCGAGTATCGGGAACCGCGTCGAGTCGCCCGAACGTCCGCCCGCCCGGCGTCATGACGCCGGCCCTACGCCCGCCGTCATGACGTCAGGCACCCGGCATCGTCCGCCCCCACGATCGGCGCCCTGACGTCACCGCCAATCCGAGGGTGGACCATAGGCGCTGCACCGCGATCTTCAACCGACAGGGGGCGATGCACAGTGGCCTCCCGCCGACAGGACGGCGCTGCAATCGGAGAACCAGAGGGCGCCCAGAAACTGACATTCCCCCTCCCTCCTCCGCCAGCACGCCTCGGGTGGGGAGGAAGGGGTGGGGTAAGGGCGCGGGGCCGAGCGGCAGCTGTTCTCACCTGAGCTCCGGCGAAGAGCTCCCGTCGGCTCACGTGACCGACGTCACAAAGAACCAGGTCCCGCCCCCGGACGACGTCATAAAGAACCAGGCCCCGCCTACTCCTTGCGTCCGACCAATCAGAGCCGCCTCCCCGCCGCAGGTGACCGCGTCCTATAGGTCGAGGCGTAGCCCCATCCCTCGGACAAACAGCGCCTCCGCCAATCGGAACCCCACATCGCCGCCCATGCGTGCGGACCCGCCCGCGGATCCTGCACCACGTGCTGGGGGAACCAATGTCAGCAGCTGCAGAGGCTGCAAACCTGAGATAAAACCTCAGGGGGGGCCTGGCTACAAAATGCTGCAGTAACTCAGCAGGACGGGCAGCATCTCTGGAGAGAAGGAATGGGCAAAGTTTCGAGGTTGAGACCCCTTCCTCTCACAGACTCACAGGAGAGATATAGACGGTGATGTGGAGTGAAAAGCTTTTACATAGAGACATAGACAAAAGGTGCATGAGTAGGCCATTCGGCCCTATGAGCCAGCACCGCCATTCAATATGATCACGGCTGATCATCCCCAATCAGTACCCCGTTCCTGCCTTCTCCCCATATCCACTAACTCCGCTATCTTTAAGGGCTCTATCTAACTGTGTTAAAAGCATCCAGAGAACCGACCTCCACCGCCCTCTGAGGCAGAGAATTCCACGGACTCACAACTCTCTGTGTGAAGAAGTGTTTCCTCATCTCCGTTCTAAATGGCTTACCCCTTATTCTTAAACTGCGGCCCCTGGTGCTGGACTCCCCCAAAATCGGGCACATGTTTCCGGCCTCTAGAATGTCCAAACCCTTAATAATCTTATGTTTCAATAAGATTCCCTCTCGTCCTTATAAATTGCACAGTATACAAGCCCAGCCGCTCCATTCTATCAAGATATGACAGTCCCGCCATCCTTGGAATTAACCTTGTAAACCTACTCTGCACTCCCTCAATAGCAAGAATGTCCTTCTTCAAATTGGGAGACCAAAAGTGCACACAATATTCCAGGTGTGGTCTCACTAGGGCCCTGTACAACTGCAGAAGGACCGCTTTGCTGCAAAACTCAACTCCTCTTGTTATAAAGGCCAACATGACATTCGCTTTCTTAACTGCCTGCTGTACCTGCAAGCTTACTTTCAGTGACTGATGAACAAGGAATCCAGGATCCGTTGTACTTCCCCTTCTCCCAACTTGACACCATTTAAATAATAATGGCTACATCCACTGGCTCTCCCTTGTCCATTTTCCTAGTTACATCCTCAAAAAATTCCAGAAGATTAGTCAAGCATGATTTCCCATTCGTAAATCCATGCTGACTCAGACGATCCTAATACTGCTGTCCAAATATGCCGCTATTTCAACTTTTATTATTGACTCCAGCATCTTCCCCACCACCGATGTCAGGCTAACTGGTCTATAATTCTCTGTTTTCTCTCTCCCGCCTTTCTTAAAAAGTGGGATAACATTAGCTACCCTCCAACCAACAGGAACTGATCCTGAATCTATAGAACATTGGAAAATGATTACCACCCCATTCCTGCTTTCTCCCCATATCCCTTGATTCCGTTAGCCCGAAGGGCGAGATCTAACTCTCTTGAAAATATCCTGTGAATTGGCCTCCACTGCCTTCTGTGGCAAAGAATTCCACAGATTCACAACTCTCTGGGTGAAAACGTTTTTCCTCATCAGTCATAAATAGCCTACCCCTTATTCTTAAAGTGTGGCCCCTGGTTTTGGAATCCCCATCGGGGACATTTTTCCTGCATCTCGCCTGTCTCCAATCACTTAAGAATTTTATTTGTCTCTATAAGATCCCCTCTCATCGTTTTAATACCAGTGAATACAAGCCCAGTTGACCCATTCTTTCATCATCTGTGAGTCCTGCCATCCCGGGAATTAACCTGGTGAACCTACACTGCACCCCCTCAATAGCAAGAAGGTCCTTCCTCCAATTAGGAGACCAAAACTGCACATGATACTGCAGTGTGGTCTCACCAGGGCCCTGTACAACTGCAAAAAGACTTCTTTGCTCTGAGACTCAACTCCTCTCATTATGAAGGCCAACATGCCATTAGCTTTCTTCACTGCCTGCTGTACCTGCATGCCAACTTTCAGTGACTGATGTACAAGCATACCCAGGTCTCGTTGTACTTCCCCTTTTCCAAACCTGACACCATTCAGATAGAATGCTGGAGTAACACCTTACACTTCCTTATCTCTGCGTCTCCTTCTCCTGTGACTCTCCGTCTGAAGGTTCCTTCTCTCCAGAGATACTGCTTTTCCCGCTCAGTAACTCCAGCATTTTGTGTCTGCCTGTGGAGAACATGGATAGGGATGTTTTTTGAGTCACGACTCTTCTTCAGATCTGAAACATCGCCTATCCACGTTGACCAGAGATGCTGCCTGACCCGCTTTTTACTCCAGCACTCTGAGGAATGTCACCAATCCACGTTCTCCACAGATGATGCCTTCAGCACTTTGTGTCTTTTTGTGTATGAACTAGCATCTGCAGTTCCTGGTATCTGCCAAAGGTAGGCACCAGTGCTGGGGGGAAATATGGGCAACGTTTCAGGTCGGGACTCTTGGCTACTTGTCAAACATAGTTCGAGTTGTGAAATATCATTCTGTGACTTTAGTTAACTATCCAACAAACCTACCTCCTTTTTATTGATAGCGGTATGAATATTGATTTCTCTAACTTAAAGTAGCCCATACATCCCCTCTCTCCATCCCACCCCATCCCCACCCAAGTCATACCAGCTTCAAAGTCATCGTATTGAGTCTCTTTGTCTGTAACTCGATTTCACCTCGCCCACGGCTAACAATGGCCTTCCTTGAACATCGT
>JAXLNO010006166.1:0-12500 GCA_038087875.1 Malacoraja senta | reverse complement strand
TACTTACGGACTTACTTACGGACTTACTTACGGACTTACTTACGGACTTACTTACGGACTTACTTACGAACTTACTTACGGACTTACTTACGGACTTACTTACGGACTTACTTACGGACTTACTTACGGACTTACTTACGGACTTACTTACGGACTTACTTACGGACTTACTTACGGACTTACTTACGGACTTACTTACGGACTTACTTACGGACTTACTTACGGACTTACTTACGGACTTACTTACGGACTTACTTACTGACTGACCTACTGACTGACCTACTGACTGACTTACTGACTGACTTACTGACTTACTTACTTACTTACTTACTTACTTACTTACTTACTTACTTACTTACTTACTTACTTACTTACTTACTTACTTACTTACTTACTTACTTACTTACTTACTTACTTACTTACTTACTTACTTACTTACTTACTTACTTACTTACTTACTTACTTACTTACTTACTTACTTACTTACTTACTTACTTACTTACTTACTTACTTACTTACTTACTTACTTACTTACTTACTTACTTACTTACTTACTTACTTACTTACTTACTTACTTACTTACTTACTTACTTACTTACTTACTTACTTACTTACTTACTTACTTACTTACTTACTTACTTACTTACTTACTTACTTACTTACTTACTTACTTACTTACTTACTTACTTACTTACTTACTTACTTACTTACTTACTTACTTACTTACTTACTTACTTACTTACTTACTTACTTACTTACTTACTTACTTACTTACTTACTTACTTACTTACTTACTTACTTACTTACTTACTTACTTACTTACTTACTTACTTACTTACTTACTTACTTACTTACTTACTTACTTACTTACTTACTTACTTACTTACTTACTTACTTACTTACTTACTTACTTACTTACTTACTTACTTACTTACTTACTTACTTACTTACTTACTTACTTACTAACTAACTAACTAACTACCGCTGCATGGACCCGCTACCACCATCATCTATTGCAACAAGTGGTGGCTGCCACTGATTGTCGCCGGATGCTTGCGTCCTGTTCAGGGACGACATGACAGCGACGTCAATCATTGTAGCAAGATGGACTCGAAAATAAGAAGGAATTGCACTCCAAATGGCATCAGACTCTCCATTAATTTATCTTCCTGGTATCACTCCTCATCTTGTACTTCTGTCATCGTTTAAATTGGCTGTGTGGATCCGTTTTCTACCATCAAGCCAATAATAATAATAATAATAATAATAATAATAATAATAATAATAATAATAATAATAACAACAACAACAATAATAATAATAATAATAATAATAATAATAATAATAATAATAATAATAATAATAATAATAATAATAATAATAATACTTGGTTTCTTGGTTTCTTGGTCCTCCAAAATATTCCAAATGGAATTTAAACTGGAGGTGGTGGAGGGAGGACTTAAGCCAGAAAGGGTTTTTGGGAAGAAAGAGCCACCTTAAATTTGTATCTGGTTGGGTAACTATGGTAGGTTGAAGATTATTCCATGCTTTAATTGTGCGGGGGAAGAACGAATTGTTGTAAACATCTGTCTTGGTAGCTGGAATCTCAAATTGGATCGAATGCCCTCGTCTGTTCCTAATTGGTTTGAGTTTGGTGTAGGTCTTGTAATCTATGTCGAGCTGACCATTTAACATTTTGTAAAAAAACAGGGCAAACGGTGAGCTTGACGTCTGTCTTGGCGAGGGTTCCACCGCAGTGAATTCAGAAGTTTGGTAACACTCGCTTCTCTCTCATAGGTGTTAGTAACAAATCGAGCTGCCTGTCTTTGGACACGTTCGATGGAAGAAATGATTTTATTTGTGTATGGGTCCCATGCTGCAACTGCGTAGCCCAAATGAGGTCTAACGAGGGTGAAGTATAGCTTCTCCTTGACAGAAGTTGAACAATGATGAAAGTTGCGCCTCAGAAAATTTAGGACACCTGTTGCTTTCACCGTTGCATGATGAGCCTGACCATTCCAACGCAGATCATTCTGCAATTTGATGCCATGATACTTAGTTTGTTTGGTTTCTTCAAGTGTGGCACCAAGTATATTGTCAGATGTTTCGCCTGGATTCCTCTTTCTGGTGACACGCAGGGTTTCAAAGCTGCTGCAGCCAGACATAAAATCAACATTTCCCACAAGTGGTAGCTCTACTCAAAAACCAAAAATCTGTAGCCTCCTTTTGTAGCAATGTTACATTATTTTGATATTTTAAAAATCAAGTCTGCAATTTATCCCATCAGATAAAGCATTAAAAGAATTTTAATTTGGCACCTAATTCACTTTCATATCTTCGGTATTAAAAAATGTATGGCCATTTTCATACTCGGAAATTAGCATCTAATCCCTATGCTTTTCCATTGACTTAACACAAAAGCTGTGATCGAGGACAGTCAAAAGCCCATAACTTTCTTAAAAATTAAGGGAACTGAATGAAATTTTCAGTTATCATAGATTGAAGCATTCCGAAACAAATATAAAACAATCTTACTTGGATGACCTGAAATTAAAGCATATAATTAGTTAGTTATTTAATTGTAGCTAATTACAAAATTGACCGTTGTGACGGAAATAGTAATAAACACCCAGACTGCTTTGAAAATACAAAAATGTGATATTCTCAAGATCAGAACGTTAATATTATTGTATTATCTGCTGTAAGGCACGGAGCTGGGAATTTTTTTTCTTACAAAGGCTACGGAAGTCTTTAGAATTCTAGCCACGTTAGTGTGGCTATCACTAACTACACTAATTGTAGATGTAGTTCTTTTTCTTTCACCCTTTACTAATCAATTCTATCACTTTTTTCACTTTAAATATTTTTATAACTTAATGTTTGAATGGAAAACAAGTCTAATACAAGGAGATGTGTTCGGAAGAGCGATGTATATGATTTTAAATTCATCTATCTGAAGTTCGGTAGCAGGGTCAGGTTTTATGTGTTGTACCTTCTGCTCGGTTATAGACCACCTTAGAAACAATATGCAAGATGTTAATATGACAAGAGGGGGTCAGGGAATAACATTTTGTAGTTGGAATGTCAAGGGAATCAATGAACCAATTAAGAGAGGTAAAGTTTTGGCACATCTAAACTTAATCAAAACAGATATAATATTTCTCCAAGAAACACACCTTAAAAAGGAATCTCAACATAGACTTAAAGCTAAGTGGATCGCTGAATCATATCATTCCTCTTTTTCCCATAAGTCCAGAGGAGTTGCAATATTAATTCGTAAAGGAATACCTTTTACGAACTCTTCAACAACAGTGGATATTGATGGTAGGTATATTATATTAGTTGGAGAGTTAAATGGAGAAAAAGTGATTCTTCTTAATGTATATGGGCCTAACTTTGATAACCCCATGTTTTTTAATAAAACATTTAATAAAATTCCTGAATTTACACAATATAAATTAATAATTGGAGGAGACTTCAATTGTACATTAGATTCATACTTAGATAGATCATCAAGGCAAAAAAAAGTAAAATCTCAATCAAGTGTATTTCTAAATTCATTTATTAATACCACTAATATTAAGGATGTCTGGAGAATAGAAAACCCAACTGGACGGGAATATTCATTTTACTCACCAGTACATAAAACATACTCAAGAATAGATTATTTTTTAGTTGACTCTACGTTTATCCCATTTATTTATAATTCAAAATACCATAACATTATAATCTCAGATCATGCACCTGTAACATTCATGATTAAATTAAATGGAATGTCCGAGAAACAAACATATTGGAGATTTAACCCACAAATTTTGAACGAAAGATCATGCCAGGAATATATTATTAAACAGATTCAAATATTTTTTGAGGTAAATGACAACCCTGACACACCTACTTCTCTTATGTGGGAAACGTTTAAAGCGTTTGTTCGAGGTACATTAATTTCCGCTCAAGCATTTTATAATAAAGAGAACAGGATTAAGCAACAAACATTGGAAAGTGAAATCAAGCAACTAGATATAGAAAATGCGAGAATGCCATCTATTTTAAAACATAATAAAATTGCTGTATTGAAATATAAATTAAATAAAATGTATTCAGAACAAGTAATAAAACTTTATTAAAAAAACAAACAATTACATTTTGAATTTGGAGACAAACCACAAAAACTATTGGCACGTCAGTTACGAAAATGGAAGGGGAAAAAATAATTCATAAAATTAGAACAGAGACAGGAGAATTATTAAAAATGCCCAAGGACATAAATGATAGATTTCTCCAATACTATCATAACCTTTATTCAACTAAAACCGTAGTACAATCAGAAGGAATAGCAGATTTTTTACTAAAATGTAATTTAAAAGGTTTAGATTCAAACGATAGAGAATTATTAGAAAGGGAGATTACGATAAAAGATATTGAGGAGTCTATTGGCTCTTTAAAAAATGGTAAAGCAGTAGGACCAGATGGTTTAGGCTCCGAATTTTATAAAAAAAATTATGATTTGCTTTGCCCACGTTTACAAAGACTGTATGAGTATATCTATACTCAACAGAAACTTCCAGACACTTTAAATGAATCTATAATAACACTTATCCCTAAAGCTGATAAAGATCCGGAAGACCCGGGATCATATAGAGCAATTGCACTTTTAAATACAGATCAGAAAATATTAACTAAAATACTAGCGCATAGATTAAGTACAGTGATGAATAAATTAATACACCCTGACCAAACAGGCTTTATTCAGAAACGGTACTCATATTATAATCTAAGAAGATTATTTAATATTATATATTCCAAGAGAATTATTAATGAAGATCTAGCAATAATCTCACTTGACGCTGAAAAAGCATTTGATCAGGTCGAATGGTCTTAATTATTTTCGGTGATGGAAAATATGCAGCTAGGGGAGAAATTCTGTACATGGATAAAATTGTTATATACAAAATCCCACGGCTAGAATATTTACAAACCAAAGGTTGTCATCTAAATTTAGCCTATCTAGAGGTTGTAGACAAGGATGCCCGTTATCTCCATTATTATTTGCGCTTGCTATTGAGCCACTTGCAGAAAGAGTCAGGGGGCATCCGGAAATACACGGGTATAACACAAAGGACACAGTGAATAAAATTTCTCTGTTTTTTTTATTTTATTTTTTTATTTTTTTTTATTTTTATTTTTTTGTTTTTTTTGTTTTTGTTTTTGTTTTTTTTTGTTTTTGTTTTTGTTTTTCTTCTCTTTCTTTTCTTTCTTTACTTCGTCTTTCTCTTTAGTTCTATTTAGTTTTTTTTTTAAAAGGCAAAAGGTATTGGAGACAATGTAATAATAATTGACAATATTATCAATTTAAAAATGTAAGACTGTAATGATGTAACTAGGTTGTGTACGTATCTCCAATAAAAAATATTTTCAAAAAAAAAAATAAAAGAATATTCATCCCCTTCTTTCCGACATCGTTTGTGCCGACATGCACTACCACTTCCGGATGTTCACCTTCGCCCTCGAGGATTTTCTGCACTCTGTCCGTGACATCCTGGATCCTGGCACCAGGAAGGCAGCACACCATCCTCGCATCCAGTCTGTTGCCACAGAAACACCTGTCCGTACCTCTCACAATCGAGTCTCCCACTACAATGGCGTTGCCTGCCTTAGGCCTTTTTGGTTTTGGCTCAACAGCCCTATTCGCATCGCAAGCCAGTCCGCCGCTCAGTGTAAACACGTCTTCTGTCCCAACAGCTTCTTCTGTCCCAACAGCTTCCCTCCTCTTCTCCCTCTGCACTGAGGCGATACCCCCCGGGCGATGTTATAACAGTCCCGCGGCTCAAACACCGCGGCCCGGGGTGGTCGAAGCTGCCGCCCACCAGTCCTGCAGACGTAGCCGCTGGCCCGCGGCCGAACCCCGGACAGGCCACCACCGCCAGAACACCGTCCCAGCCACCTCACGTGAGTACCGTGCCGTCTTCAGCCTCGGGCTGGGCCGCCCCGACATGGGCGCCGAACCTCCCCCGAGCCGGGCCGCCCCGACATGGGCGTCGCTTCTTCCCCGGGCCGGGCCGCCCCGACCTGGGCGTCGCTTCTCCCTCTGGCCGGGCTGCCCCGACTTGGGCATCGCCTCTCCCCCCGACCGGGCCGCCCCGACTTGGGCGTCGCTTCCCCCTCCGGCCGGGCCGCCCCGACATGGGCGCCGAACCTCCCTCGGGCTGAGAGCGCCGCACCTCCCCGAGCTCGGCCGCTCCAACGGGAGCCTCGTTCCACCCTTGGGCTGGCCGCCCTCACGAGAGCGCCACAACCTATCACGGGAGCACTGTTCCAGCCCTGAGCCGGACCACCCTCACGGGAGCGAGCTCAGGGCGAGTCCTGACGGGTTCTGCCTCCGGAGCCTCGAGGTCATCAGCTCCATTAGGCCTCAACGCAGACGGAAGCAGAGAAGAGGAATACGACAAAAAAGTTAATTTATCACCACAACAGTAACCCCTTTATCACAAGACGAATACTTAATACTAAATCCAAAATAGCACCACCAAATAACCACAGGTGCTATAATCTCCTTATGGTAATACTTGTGAAACATTCTTTCACTTTGGCCTAGGGCCGCGAGGATATGTTCTATTGGAACGTCCAATTCATTGGCCGCCAATGTTGATGGTGCCCTGGTTGGAATGAAATTCAAATTCGTCAGTATCAATACTTGCATCAAGCAACACCTGCTTCCGCCATGACTACCTTAATGGTAATTTAGGCCAAGGACAGCACTGCAATAGGAGTCCATTAACGAACAAGCATAACACATCTCTTACATTCCAGATTTCTGTATATCTGTGTCTAGGTGGCTAAGAATTGAAAATTCCCTTCATACACCTACAGACAGAAGTGTGTAACCCTACAAGATTTTATTCTGATTCCTCCATAGATACGCAGAAAAGGCACTCCTTGCAGAATTCATAGCACTATAGCTTAACTGTCCAATAAAAAATAAAGAGTTGACAGTAACTCTAACACGCCTGAGATGTCTGTGGTGTGATATGTAATATTCTGCCTGAAGCAAAACATATCCCATTTCCTTATGTAAGAAGTGTACTGCTTCTGGGTACTATCCCTCTAGGTTGCAATAATATCCACAGTACGATCTGATAGTCCTCTTCCGATATATGGCACACCTTAGAATCTGCAAATTAACAAACCAATACGATTATGTAAAGGATGTGAATTATCAGTTATAGAGTGCGCAAACAGGTTAATTCTGTTTGGGAAAATCATAGGCTTTGTGATCATATTTAACACCAGAGGGTACCATGGTTTTATAGGTCCAATCTGGTACCACCAATACTCCCGAAGCGGAGTCCTGTTTGATCTTCTGTATATACTAAATGAGGTAAAATGGAGAAAATGTATACAAAAACATTCTACCCCAATGCAGCGAGAAACATCCATCGCTACTGCCCCAGGATCAGGTTCCCATGACACATATTTAGGTAATTGGTGGTCAAGTCTGGATGCATACAAGTCACCAACCGTGCAACAATATTATTAAATTTGTCACGATCCAACGTCCATTCTGTATTATCATTGAATTTACATGACCTTGAGTCTGCAACTATTTTGAATCTACCTGGTAGGTAGATTGCCAAACCAAATATTTCTGGTAAAAACACCAGGTCCAAATCACGTTAGCCAGTCTATCACAAGATTCTGACTTCACACCACTCAATGATTAACATACGTTTCTAATCCGTAGTGTCAATCTATACCTAAACATGCAAACTTTGCATATTAGTGCAATAAGCTTTAGGCCATAAATTGTTCCTAAACCTCTCATTAATGGTCGCTTGCTATTAGATCAAAGGTACTTTCTCCACATTCCATCTACTCCACAGCTGGAAATACTTATAAGTATGACCCCAACCTAGAGCACTAAAATTAGTCTGTTGCATTATGGAAAGTGTTTCAACCAGGATCTCTCTGGAGGCATTTGAGACACTCATGATCCATCATAGTATTCCAGTAATAACTTCAACTGGCAAATACATGGGCCTGCAAAATGCCCTAAATGAATTCTCCATGCCTCCATCCATGCTTACTGCAAATGCTGATCATGCAGCGGTCTAAATTGTACAGCTGAAAATAAGCAATAGTTTATAAGCAGGCTTGCTACCTGCCTAATTGGGGTTGGTGCTCTGTAATGAGCTTAATACAACTTCCAATTAAATGCAGCCTTTAAGGTATAAAAATTTCAAAAGAGAGTTGGGATAATCATTTATTACAGGTGCATAAATGCTCGATCAACGTACGACATACGCTTATCCAATTTAAAACATTACATAGATTATATTATTCAAAAACCAAACTAAATAAAATCTTTCCTAACGTCTCACCAATCTGTGATAAATGTATATGTCAAGAAGCTACCATAGCACATTCTTTTGTTTTTTGTACAAAAATCCAAAAATTCTGGTTTGAAATATTTGATATTTTTTCAAAATTAATCAAAATAAAACTGGTACCAAAACCAGAATGGATTATTTTTGGAAGATCGGAAGGTATTCCTGAATTAAACGTGTATCAGAAGAATTTACTCAATTATGGGCTAATAATGGGAAAAAAGCTTATACTTAAATTCTGGAAAAATGCGCCCACACCAACAATAAAAATGTGGACATCAAATATGTTGGAAACATTACATCTGGAAGAGATGAGATTCCTCCTAGTAGGCAAAGTAGACCAATTTCAAAAGACGTGGTCTACGTTTTTGAACCTATTACAAGCATGAGGTGCAATAGTAATTTAGAAAAACAAATAAATAAATAAAAGGTATCTGGACCTGGTAATGGGAGGTAAAACAAAAACAGACTTGGTTGGTAGTTCCTTCTCTATGAAGTATGTTATAAGAGTTACAATAGAGCGATTGTTCCTTCTTTCTTTCTCTTTCTTTTCTAGGGTCTATTTTCTAACTTTACTTCCTTCTCTAACTTCTTTTCTAAGGGGCTTTCTTTTCCCAACACTCTTTTGCACTTCACAACCTTTGCGCACTTTCTTCACTTTTCTTACTTCTTTCTTTTTCTTTCTTAAAGTTTAAAAAAGTGAAGCGGTACAAAAATGTATTAATATATACGTGTTGTACATTACTGTAATCTACCGTACTTCTATTAAAAAAAATATTTAAAAAAAAAAAAAAAAAATGCAGCCTTTATCCTTGGGCGGAATCACAAACACGTGATCTCATTTAATAATGGAACCCAAATAAGCAATAACTGTGTTTGGTAATTGTTTAGATTTATCTGGATGGTAATAAATCTCCAAAGTGAGCTTGATTCTTGACACTCATGGTTCTGTTGCATCCTTCAATCAGAATATATCAAAATAGGCCAATACCAACTGGCCCTGAATTCTTAGTAATGCTAGGATTGGTTCCAACAACCTGGCAAATAGTCTCAGAGCTGAGGCTAAACCTTAATACAATGCTTTAACTTGCCATAATTGACTCATCCAGTTAAATTTAAAATATCTATGATTATATACCATATACAGCCACACAGTAAAATGCATTTTAAGATCTATGTTTAGCCATATAGCATTTTCTTGAAATTGGCTGCATAGTATTGGCAAATGTTCCAAAACTGTTTATTATACTGTGCAAAAAAGGGTTAAACTTGTCAGATCTAGAATAATTCTACACCCACCATCCTTATTTGCTCTCATAACACACTTGGCATAAATTGATGGTGATGGTGAACTGACTTCTTAATCAACCCTTTTCACAATATTTCATGTTCTGTCTGAATCTACATATTCTCTTATTTTGAGAAAATATGTGTCCGGTTTCAAATACCTTAGTAGGAGAAACCAAATATGGGTAGAATTCAATTCTAAACGCCACAATACCATACAGCATAAATACATCAAATTGCCATGATTTAGCAAGAATTGTAATCTTTCCCAACTTGTAAGTGTAACACATTAATATGTCTCTTACAGAACCAGACCCCCTACCTCAGGGTTTGCCTATGGCACTTGCTATCCCCTGATCTTAGTGGAATATTGTAACCTCCACATACCTCAGGAGGAGTGCGCCAACAACGCAAATATGGGAAAGGCCGATTTGATAGGGAAAACTGCCTTCGATTTGATCTGCCAATCACATGGGATCCCACACATTGGTAGGGAAAACTGCCTTCGATTTGATCTGCCAATCACATAGGATCATTCCTTTTTTGGCTAGATTCTTTTCAAAACAGATTTTTAGGCAATTAAATATTAGATGGTGTACAGAGCCCCCCCAATTTACGTCTTATTAGGTCTTATAGCACTTTTATAAATACAATTCATTTCAAAGTGCGCACTACACATGAGTGCTAATTCAACCTTGTTGTGATATAGACACATGCTCTCCATCTAACTTCTGGCCAAAAAGCCGTAATACCTGACCAGCAATTTCAACACCCTCTCCCTCGCTGAGACTGCTTACAATGCTCAATACTGCGGATTTCATATAAATAGACAGCTCATACATGGTCAGAACCTGGAGCTGCTGGGAGAGCAAGTAATTTATTGACATTGCTAATTCATCTCCCAATGGTACCCCTGATAGTTTTGGAATCACAACTTTTATATATTGTGCCAAATCTGGTCCTTTAGGCTCTGTTATTGGCCTCTGGTCCTCATATGATACGTTTATTGAATTTTTGTATGAAATAATCCTCCTCATGGAGGGGCGAATTGGCATCCTGCTTCAGGTGTTTCTAGCGCGGGCTCTCCCATAGGCCTACGTATAGTAAACCCTTTCCCACGTGCTCGCTGTGCGGGCTCTCTTGTAGGCCCATGCATAGGCAGCCCTCTTTCAGGTGCTGCTGGCGCTGGCTCACCTATAGGCCAACGCTTAAACTGCCCTTGTCCACACATAGTTGGCGCTGGCTCTCCTGTAGACCAACACATAAAAAACACTTTATCCCGGCATGCTCACACTGGCTCCCCTGTAGGCCAGCGCTGAGCCGGACCTTCCCAAGTACTCCCTGCGCTGGCTCTCCCTTCGGCCAACGCTGAGCCGGACCTTCTAAAGCACTCCATGCGCTGGTTCTCCGAAAGACCAACGCTAAGCCCGGACCTCCCCAGGCACTCCCTGCGCTGGCTCCCGTAGGCCAACGCTAAGCCCGGACCTTCCCCAGGCACTTCATGCGCTGGCTCTCCTATAGGCCAACGCTAAGCCCGGACCTTCCCCAGGCATTCACTGCGCTGGCCTCCCAACGCGGTCCTGAATAGAACAAAATATCTGCCTGAGTCGGGGATCCTCCGGTCTGACTCTTCAGAGTCTACTGGCCACCCGGCCTTTTTCTCTTGCGCCCTAATGGCGCTACAACGGTATATATATTCAACCGTATTTAAAATCAAAAAGGGCGCCCGCTACTCGCAGACCCGCGGTCTTTCTCGAGTTTACCTTCGGTACGCCTCTAACATCCTTTCTTCATTCTGACTTGTGTTTTCCCAACTACAAGTCCTCTGAAGAAAGCGACCTGAAAAACGTAAGTAAAAGACTTACCTTCAGGCTTTTTACATACCGGTTTGGAGGAGCTCTGCTCACACACACACATCGGTCACTGCGCTATGCGTCTGACGATATGACGCGTGTGCCGCTGGACGGGCTCTTCTTCACGTAGTCACTCACGTGACTCCGAAGTAAAATTAGTCTGTGTGTGTGTGTATGAGTGCGTGTGTGTGTGTGTGTGTGTGTGTGTGTGTGTGTGTGTGTGTGAATGAGTCTGTGTGTGTGTGTGTGTGTGTGAATGAGTCTGTGTGTGTGTGTGGGAGAATGAGTATGTGTGTATGTGTGTGTGAATGAGTCTGTGTATGTGTGTGTGAATGACTCTGTGTGTGTGATTATCTGTGTGTGAGTGTGAGTGTGAATGAGTCTGTGGTGTGTGTGTGTGTGTATGTGTGCGTCTGTGTGTGTGAGTGTGAATGAGTCTGTGTGTGAGTATGTGTGTATCTGTGAATGTGTCGGTGTGTGTGTGTATGTGTGAATGAGTCTGTGTGTGTGTGTGTGAATGAGTCTGTGTGTGTGAATGAGTCTGTGTGTGTATGTGTGAATGAGTCTGTATGTGTATGTGTGAAAGCGTCTGTGTGTGTGTGAATGAGTCTGTATGTGTGTGTGTATGTATGAGTCTGTGTGTGTGTGTATATGAGACTGTGTGTGTGTGTGTATACGAGTGTGTGTCTGTGTGTGTGTCAGTGAGTCTGTGTGTGTGTGTGTGAGGTGGAAGTTATATGTGATCAACAAATAACAAATAGTACACAAATATAGTATTTCGTAGTTCAGATCTTATTTGTTATGTTTAATAGCCTGATGGCTGTCAGGAAGAAGCTGTTCCTCAATGTAGATGTTACAGTTTTCAGTTTACAAAAGTCGGACGTGACTCCAAAAGTCGGGCATAAGTCAGTCAGTCCGCAAGCAGTGAGTCAGTCAGTCAGTCCAAAGGCCATGATTAATCCCAAGGCAGTGAGTG
>JAXLNO010006165.1:7500-24221 GCA_038087875.1 Malacoraja senta | reverse complement strand
CCCGTGACCGCGTGGGTTTTCTCCGAGATCTTCGGTTTCCTCCCACACTCCAAAGAACTTATAGGTTTGTAGGTTAATTGGCTTGGTATAAATGTAAGTTATACCTAGTGTGTGTAGGATAGTGTCAGTGTGCTGGGATCGCTGGTCTGTACAGACTCGCTGGGCCGAAGGGCCTGTATCCCCTCAAGTGTTTCAAATCAGGGAGCCGAGGAGAGAAGTTGTTATGCACGTTAGTTGATTCAAGGGTATACTGCAGCATTGAAAAAGGCCCTTCGGCCCACAATGTCCGTGCCGAACATGATGCTAGGTTAAAGTAATCTCCTCTACCTGCATGTAATCCCTATCCTCCATTCCATGTATATCCATGTGCCCATCCAAAAAATCTCTTCAACACCATTATTGTATTTGCCTCCACCACCACCCCTGGCAACTCGTTCCAGGCACCCAGGCACTCTGTGTTAAGTGAAACTTTACACACACATCTCCTTTACATTTTGCCCCTCTCGCCTAGGAGCCATGCCCTCAAGTCTTTGACATCTCTACCCTGGGAGTAAAGGTTCTGACTGTCTACCCTCTCTGTGCCTCTCATAATTTTATATACTTCTATCAGGTCTCCCCGACACTCCAGAGAAAATGATCCACGATTGCCCAACCTCTCTCTGTAGCGGCACAGTGACACAGCGGTGGAGTTGCTGCCTCACAGCGCCAGAGACCCGGATTTGATCCTGACTACGGGCGCTGTCTGTACGGAGTTTGTACGTTCTCCCCGTGACCACATGAGTTTTCTCCGGGTTCTCCGGTTACCTCTCACATTCCAAGGAAGTGTAGGTTTGTAGTTTAATTGTCTTCTGTAAATTGTCCCTAGTGACCAGCCCCGACCCGTGGTCAGATCGCCCGGCGCGGAGGAGCTGAGATTCCCCCGACGCGGAGGGCCCGACCGCTGCCTACGGGAGCCAAGATCGTCCCTTCAACAGAAGGCTCGAGGCCCCCCGACCGCTGGAGAACAAAGAAGGGAAGAGATTGAACTTTTTTTCGCCTTCCATCACAGTGAGGAATGTGGAGGAGTCACTGTGGTGGATGTTTATGTTAAAATATATTTGGTGTGTTCTGTTGCTTTTTATTGGTATGACTGTATGGCAAATCAAATTCCTCGTATGTTGCAAAACACACTTGGCTAATAAAGTATGATTATCATTATTATGATTATGATGTGTGGGATAGGACCAGTGCACAGGGTGAACTCACGTCGGCGTGGGACTCAGTGGGCCAAAGGGCCTGTTTCCACACTGTATCTCTATAAAACTAATACCGTCCAATCCAGTCAGCATTCTGATAAACCTCTTCTGCACCATCCCCAAAAGCTCCACATAGTTTGTATAATGGGGCGACCAGAAATGAATACAAAATCGTTCGATCTTTATTCCAAGGTGGAAACGTCAAGGACTAGAGGGCATAGTTTTAAGGTGGGGGGTAAAATTTAAAGGAGATGTGTGAGGCAAATTTTTTAGGTGTGTGCTGTAAATACATTAAAAATAATTCTTCCGTCTGCCTGCGATGCAAATTCTTTCGACCAAATACCTCCCTTCAACCATGCAGCACTCTGTCA
Source organism: Malacoraja senta (assembly GCA_038087875.1). Classification (NCBI taxonomy): domain Eukaryota; kingdom Metazoa; phylum Chordata; class Chondrichthyes; order Rajiformes; family Rajidae; genus Malacoraja; species Malacoraja senta. Next base: position 22,615 of record JAXLNO010006165.1, on the reverse strand, counting down.
GTATCGCCCTGTCAGTTTAGATCACGTGTTCATGTTTCTGAAACAGAACTTGCACTGCAGTAGACACAAAATGGAAGGATCTGCAGATGCTGGTTTACACCGAAGATAGACACAAAATGCTGGAGTAACTCAGCATCTCTGGAGAGAAGGAATGGGTGACGTTTCGGGTCGAGACCCCTTCTTCAAGACCGAGGGAGAGTCAGGGGAGAGAGAGGCACACAGAGATACGGAAGGGGTGAGGAGTGAAACCGAGACATCAAAGGGGAAGAGGCTCAAGGAAATGTAGAGTAGATCATTGTTAGCTGGGGGAAGGTGACAACGAAGCATTCAGAGATAAAATTTAATCAGGCTGGTGGGAGAACTAGGGCGGTGGAGGGATGGAGAGAGAGGGAAAGCAAGGGTGACTCGAAGTTAGAGAAGTCAATATTCTGCAGTAACTCTAACCTGTACTCCACCTTTTACAAAGAAATATTAATATTTCCCTTGAAATATTCTGCCTGTCCATCAGTAGCCAAGTGTTTGGAACATTGACAGTGAAGGAATGACTTTATAATGTGACGTCTCCTTTTGCATTGGCTGTCTGCTGATGTGATCTCAGAATGGCAATGAGGTTGTGACTTAATGCAAGCATGTGTCAGCTCTGAATTGGATATCTAAATGAAATTCAAAATGAGTTTCACTTTCCCTGTTAAAAGAAACACTGTGCATTTGTCGTGGTGCACCTGAGCACCTAAAATCTATTTCCAATTCAATCTTAGAGTTGGTGGTTATTTTAGAAAGGTTTTATAATCTAAAGTGCTTTTGTGTCATTTGACCGCCAGTGAAATATTCCATTTCGCGTTTATAAATTGTTCTGGTTTTGCTGTGTGATAATTCAGCTTTAAAAATAATAAATACCGTATTTTAAATGTATCGACTCATTCGCACTTTCAGAAATGTGTCATGGTTGAATAGATATTCACTGGCAGAATTTAAGAATAGTTGGAGTGACAGAAGGAGCCGAGAGGAATGAGCCCCGAGAATACACTGCCAACTTACTTAAACATATACTCGATCTGCCTGCTAAACCGAAAATAGAAGTGGCACACTGGGTGCAACGGGCAAAATCAAGGGCACAAACAAAAGGAGCCTCCCCACGACAGATCATTGTGAAATTTCGGGACATTTCAGCTTTGGAAGAGGCTATGGGAAAAATCCAATATGGAAAGATTATGATGTTTGGGACTGACACTATCAAACTTTTTAGAGACTATCCCCTATGAAATTGCTAAAAAACGAGAAGCGTTTAAAAATACACAACAGATCTTGAAAGGGCACAGGAACATTAGATATGGAATAATTTATCCAGCTAAAGATGATCATTACTTATAATGGTATCGAACGTAAGTTTAACGATCCAGAAGCTGCTTACAAATACGCTCAAGACATCTTAAAAGAAATAGATGTTTAAATAAAACATCACATCTTCAAGACAAGGTTTTTATTCTACAGACACCGGCTGAGGGAAGGTTGATAGAAATAACTTTCTAAACTTTTAAAAAGGATTAAGATGGCGCAGCTTCTCCATGTGCTGCTGTCTAGACACTCTTATCTCTTCAAGGACATATTCGGCACCAACTTGAGCGAAAGATGGAATACAAGGGCGTGGCTGAATGAGGAACCTAACGAAGACGGATTGGAAAATAAAAATTCCTGAATGAAAGACTGTTAAAATGTTATCCCTATTCTAATTCCATACTAACACAAAACTACTGAACTAATATAGTAATAGTAATTAAAGTTATTGAAATTAACACATTAACAGTAATAGTATTGATTTAAAATCGAACTGCTTAATTGATAAAATGTAATAATCCAGTATAAGGATTGACCCCCCTGGGTAGGGGAGGAGGGGGGCTAAATATAAGGAAATAGATTTATAACAGACTAAAAAACTAATTTAGAAATTATGATAGGCTGCAGTTCAAATTTTGTGTGGAAGGAGGTGAGGAGATTCAGAATCTTGTCAAATAGCCAGGTGCCTGAATCGGTTAACCCCTTCCAACCAAAGGTAAGATTAGTATGGAAGGGGAAGAAAATGTAATAATTGTTAACATAAATAAATGGTAGATAAGATTGGAGATTAGAGAAGATTTAATTAGATATATAGATATGGTAGATATGGTAAGGCTGACACATAAAATCTGGCTTTTAATGGGTCCCAACTCCTTTTTGTAAGATTATTCAAGGGGACGGAGCTAAATGTAGATTAACAACTACGGAAGTGATTAAATCTGTAACTACCACCATTAGGTGGATAATTGGTTACAGTGTCATCATTTTTAGACACTGTAACCTCACTTTTTTGATTTCTTTTAAATGTCACAATAATGCACACTTTTTTGTTTCTTTGCTTAAGGACAATTTTGAGAGGGATGTAACAACTGAATTTAATATTGCAAATGCTCCCCCAACAGCCAGAGACCTAAGGTATTGGGTGCACCACATGTTTAAAAGGTATTAAATAATTTAAAATGCAAGACGATAAACAAAAGAGATTTGGAGGAATCACATTCTGCAGTTGGAATATTAGGGGTGCTAATGAACCAATTAAAAGGGGTAAGATTTTTGCACAATTGAAGTCACTCAATTCGGACATAATATTTCTACAAGAAACTCACTTGAAACTGCAAGCTCAAGCTAGATTGAAGGCAAACTGGATAGGCCAAACATACCAATCTTCATATATTTCCAAAGCTAGAGGCACAGCAATTATTATTCGAAAAGGTATACCATTTAAATCGAAGAATATCATAACAGATAAGGAAGGGAGATACCTTATAGTTACCGGAGAGATTCATGCTACTCCAATTGCCTTGATAAATATTTATGCGCCTAATTTTGATAATCCCCAATTTTATAATAAAATCCTGAATATAATTACAGAGTTCAATTATCAAAATGTGATAATTGGGGGAGATTTTAACTGTGTTTTAGATCCATACTTGGATAAATCTTCACAACAGAGCAGGGGCAACACAAAATCTAAAACCAGGGAAATCTTAAATACTTACATAAAAAATACAAATATAACAGATGTCTGGAGGATCGCTAACCCTGTCGGAAGGGAATACTCGTTTTATTCAATGGTACACAAAACTTATTCACGTATCGACTATTTCTTAGTGGATACAAAATTAATTCCCTATATATTGAACCCAAAATATCACAATAGTATAATTTCTGATCACTCCCCGTTAACTTTTTTTTTAAAATTAGAAGGAATGCCTACTAATAAATCGTTTTGGAGGTTTAATCCTCAAATCCTAAATGACCCACAAGGGGGAATATATTTAAAACTACAGATGGAACTCTTTTTTAAGAATAATGACACCCCAGATACCTCACCAGTTCTACTATGGGAATCATTCAAAGCAGTTATTAGAGGATCTATAATCTCATACCAAGCTTTTCTAAATAAAAGGAATAAGAAAGAACAAAGGCAGTTAGAAGAACGAATTAGAGAATTGGAATTAGATAATGCTAAAGAGCCTACTATAGATAAACATAATAAAATAACAAGAATGAAATTTAAATTAAACAAAATATTATCAGCAAATGTCATTAGATTATTTCAAATTACAAAACAGGAAAATTTTGAATTTGGGGATAAACCACACAAACTTCTGGCTCGACAACTGAAAAAACGGGAAAAGGATCACACGATTTTAAAGATTAAATCAGACAAAGGGGAATTGTTAACACTACCTAAGGATATTAATAAAAGATCAGCTCAATTTTATCAAAACTTATATACATCTAAAGCGTTAGCAGATAGTACCAAAGTCAGAGAGTTCCTGGATAATTGTAATCTCCCAAAACTCAATTTGAGCGAACAAGAGGAATTAGGTGCACAAATCTCAACTAAGGAAATAGAAGAAACAATAAATACATTAAAGAATGGAAAAACACCAGGACTAGATGGTTTTAGTAATGAATTTTATAAAAGATTTTACGAGATAATTACACCACGATTACACAAAATGTATACATATGCTTTTAAAGAACATACACTTCCAGAAACATTAGCGGAATCAACGATTACACTTATACCTAAAAAAGGTAAAGATTTAGAAGATCCGGGTTCTTATAGAGCTATTGCGCTGTTAAATACAGATAAAAAAATATTAGCGGAAACATTAGCTAGAAGATTAAGTAACTATGTTAGTAAATTAATAAATCCGGATCAAACAGGGTTTATACCCAAGAGATACTCATGCAATAACCTGAGACGTCTGTTTAATATAATGCACTCACATAAAACCGAAGAACAAGACATCAATTATTTAATTGGACGCAGAAAAAGCATTTGATCAAGTGGAATGGGATTACCTGGTTAAAGTATTGCAAAAATTTCAAATGGGAGAGAATTTTATCGCTTGGGTAAAATTATTATATGATAGGCCTACTGCCAGAATATTAACTAATAATATTTTGTCCTCGAAATTTCAGTTATCAAGGGGAAATAGACAGGGTTGTTCATTATCACCTCTGCTATTAGTACTTGTAATAGAACCGTTAGCGGAAAGTATTAGAATACATCCGAACATTCATGGGTATAATACAAAATACTCAAATAATAAGATGTCATTATACGCAGATGATGTACTACTATATATCACAAAATCACAAATTAGTATACCAAATATATTAAATAGAGGAATTTGGATCCTTTTCAGGATATAGAATAAACTGGAATAAAAGTGAAATTATGACGATTAAACCTCAAGAACCAACACACCTGTTAAAATTCCCTTTTAAAATCGCTTCAGAAAAATTTAAATATTTGGGAATTGAAATTACTAGAAAATATAAATCTCTATTTAATGCAAACTATATGCCCTTACTCAATAAACTAAACACACTGATTAAATTCTGGAAAACCCTCCCGATGTCTCTTATAGGCTGAATAAATGCTATAAAAATGATCTTTTTACCACAAATTTTATATCTATTCCAGTCAATACCGATATATTTACCAACATTTTTTTTTTTTTAATTGGATGCTGATATTACAAACTTTATATGGGACTATAAATCCTACAGAATCCAAAGAAAACATTTGTGTAAACCTAAAGAATCTGGCGGATTATCACTCTCTAATTTTTTATATTATTACTAGACCACAAATGTAAAAAATATGATTCACCTGTTGGACAATTCGGCCCAGCAGGTGGATGGGATAGTAATGGAGAGAGAGGATTGTTCACCTTTTGACATAGGAGCGATCCTTCTCTCACCAACAAAAATGAAGAATACAATATATAGTAAAAATCCAATTATTCATAGTACAATTAGAATTTGGAAACAAATAAAATTAACGTTAAAATTAAGAAATCTATCACTTCTCTCACCTATAATGAATAACCCTTCGTTTAAACCTTCTATGATAGATAAATCTTTTATAAATTGGGAAAGAGTAGGAATTAAAACGTTTGGAGATATGTATGATAATGGAAGTTTTAAAAACATTTTACCAACTACAACTTAAATACAACTTGAGTAGTAATCAATATTTCAAATATTTTCAAATACGTGACTATCTGAAAAAGTATACACGAGAATATCAAAATATGTCTCCTGACCTATTAGATGGGATAATGAATATAAAAGCGGAATCAGCTAATTTAATATCATACCTGTATAATTCCGTTTTAAACATAGAAATTCCATCATCGGATGGGATTAGAAGAGAATGGGAACAGGAACTAGCTATAAAAATCTCGAAAGAGAGTTGGGATAAATACCTATTATATGTGTATACATGCTCGATTAACGTAAGAAATACTCTGATTCAATTTAAAACTTTACATAGATTATACTATTCAAAAGCTAAATTAAGTAAATTTTACCCAAATACCTCTGCTATCTGTGATAAATGCCTAATCCAAGAATCAACTATAGCACATTCTTTTGTTTTTTGTATAAAAATCCAAAAATTGTGGAATGAAATTTTTGAAATTTTCACTAAATTATTTAAAATAAAACTGAAACCGAATGCAGAATTGATTATGTTTGGAACAATAGAAGCAAGTTTGGAGCTGACTTTGTTTCAAAGGAGTTTTCTTAATTATGGCTTAATAACGGCAAAAAAACTGATACTGAAATTTTGGAAAAACGCTCCCACGCCAACAACAAAAATGTGGACTTCTAATATGTCAGAACTGTTACACCTAGAAGATATGAGATTCCTCCTAGCAGGTAAACAAGACCAATTCCAAAATATTTGGTCTCCATATATCGACTTATTACAAACATAGGGTGCAACAAAATGTTGATAATAAATGGTTTTAGGACCTGGCGAGGGGTGAGTAAAGATAAGAAGTAGGTACATCCCTTTCATATTGTCCTACCTTACTTTCTTTTTTCTTTTTTCTTTTTCCTGCTTTTGGTTTTTCTCTTTTTTCTTTTTTCTTTCTTTTTTAACTATTTCTTGTGGTTTAGGTCCATATGGGTGTTCCTGGACCACTCTTTCAATCACTCACTGACTATCTTTACTAGCTCTTTCTCTCCTTTTTTCCTATTAAAGTTTAAAATAAGAAGTGGTACAAGAAAAGTATAAACTTACATTATTGCAGATTACTGTAATGTAAAATACTTCTAATAAAATAAAAAAAATAAAAAATAATAAATACCGTATTTTAAATGAATCGACTCATTCGCACTTTCAGAAATGTGTCATGGTTTGAATAGATATTCACTGGCTTTTTTGTAAGCAAGATCTTTTCACTCTCCAAATAACTGAGGAAGGCGAATTTGGAGTGCGATGTTATTGTGTGTGAAGTGTGCACGGTTTCACATTAGACTTTGGAGATACAGCGTGGAAACAGGTCCTTCAGCCCGCTGAGCAATCACCAAGTACACTAGCACTATCGTACACGCAATGGACAATTTCCAATCTTACCGAAGCCAATTAACCTACAAACATGTACGTCTTTGGAGTGTGAGAGGACACCAAGTCCGCGCCGACCAACGATCCCCGCACATTAACACTATCCTACACACACAAGGGGTACAACCACAGAGGACAACAGAGGAGGAGGACTGAACTTTGGTGCCTTCCCTCACAGTGGGAAACTTTGATACCACTGTGTGGGGATGTTTATGTTAAAGACTATTGTGTTCTGTGTTCTTTATTTTATTCGTATGGCTGTATGGTGACCACAAATTTCATTGTACCAATTGGTACATGTGACAACAAATGTCTCTTGTCTCTTAGGGACAATTTACAATTATACCGAGCCAATTAACCCACTAACCTGTGTGTCTTTGGTGTGTGGGAGGAAACCGAAGATCTCAGAGAAAACCCACGCAGGTCACGGGGAGAAGGTACAAACTGCGTACAGACAGCACCCGTAGTCGGGATCGATCCTGGGTCTCTGGAGCTGCGAGGAAGCAAAATATGTGGAGCCCTAAAGAGTCTTTCAGAGTCCTTCTCTGGCACAGGGAGACCCTGATGGAAGTAGATAAAATAATGCGAGGCATAGATAGGGTGGGGAAAGGACCTTCAGGCGGGTATGAAGCACCACGACAGCATGTGGTTCAAGACCCTGGAGGCCATGTGCCGATGCCAACAACAACACAAGCCCCAATCCAACAGCCAGAGACAACTTCACCTGTGGAAGCTATGAGAAGATCGGCCTTCCAAGGATGGCCCTAGTCAGCCACAGCAGGAGATGCAACCACAGATGTGTAGGAAAGGCCACGTTTAAACTAACTGGGCAGGGGGATGGGACCCAATGCAAGGAGACTGAGGGCCATAAAAGGAGGACAGAAGCAAAAGGTAGAAGGGAGATAAGAAAAACTAATCTGAAAACTTTGTGCCTTAATTCGAGGAGCATTCAAAATAAGGTGGATGAATTGAATGCGCAGTTAGTAGTTTAGGGATATGATATAGTTCGGATTATGGAGACATGGCTCCAGGGTGACCAAGACTGGGAGCTATACATGCAGGGGTATTCAATATTCAGGAAGGATAGACAGAATAGGAAGAGGAGGTGGGGTGACACTGCTGGTTAAAAAGAGGAGATTAATGCAATAGCAAGGAGAGACATTAGCTTGGATGCTGTAGAATCGGTATGGGTCGAACTGCGAAATAGCCAAGGGCAGAAAACACTTGTTGGAGTTGTATACAGACCACCAAGCAGCAGTAGTGAGGTTGGGGATAGCATCAAGCAGGAAATTAGGGATGCGTGTAGCAAAGATACAGCAGTTATCATGGGTGACTTTAATCTACATATAGATTGGGCAAACCAAATTGGTAGCAGCGCTGAGGAGGAAGATTTCCTGAAATGTATACGGGATGTTTTTTTTAAACCAATATGTAGAAGAACTGACTAGAGGACAGGCCATCCTAGACTGGGTATTGTGTAATGAGGAAGGATTAGTTAGTGATCTTGTTTTGCAAAGCCCCTTGGGCAACAGTGACCATAATATGGTGGAATTCTGCATTAGGATGGAGAGTGACTCAGTTAATTCAGAGACTAGGGTCCAGAACTTGAATAAAATAAACTTTGAAGGTATGAGACGGGAATTGGCTGGGATAGACGGGCAAATTATACTTAAAGGGTTGACGGTGGAGATGCAATGGCAAAGATTTAAAGAACTCCAGAAATTGTTCATCCCTGTCTGGCGAAAAAATAAAACAGGGAAGGCGGCTCAACCGTGGCTGACGAGGGAAGTCAAGGATAGTGTTAAATCCAAGTAAGAGGCATCTAAATTGGTCAGAAGAAGCAGCAAACCGGAGGACTGGGAGAAATTTAGAACTCAACAGAGGAGGACAAAGGGGTTAATTAAGAGGGGGGAAAAGGAGCATGAAATAAAGCTTGGGGGGAATATAAAATCTGACAGTAAAAGTTTCATTAGGTATGTAAAAAGGAAAAGATTAGTGAAGACGGATGAAGGTCCCTTACAGTCAGAGACAGATGAATTTATATCGGGAAACTAGGAAATGCCACAACAGTTAAACAAGTACTTTGGTTCGTCTTCACTAAGGAAGACACAAACAATCTCCCGGAAATACTAGGGGACCGAGGATCTAGTGGGAGGGAGGAACTGAAGGGAATCCACATTAGTCAGAAAATGGTGTTAGGTAAACTGTTGGGACTGAAGGCAGATAAATCCCCAGGGTCTGATGGTCTGCATCCTGGAGTACTCAAGGAGGTGGCCCAAGAAATTGTGGATGCATTGGTGATCATTTTCCAATGTTCTCTCGACTCTGGATCAGTTCCTGTGGACTGGAGGGTAGCCAATGCAACTCCACTTTTTAAGAAAGGAGGGAGAGAGAAAATGGAATTGTAGACCAGTTAGCCTTACATCGGTAGTAGGGAAGATGCTGGAGTCGATTATTAAAGAAGTTATAGCAGCGCATTTGGAAAGCAGTGACGGGATCGGTTAAAGTCAGCATGGATTTATGAAGGGGAAACCATGCTTGACTATTCTTCTGGAATTTTTTGAGGATTTAACAAGTAGAATGGATAAGGGAGAGTCGGTGGATGTGGTGTATCTGGATTTTCAAAAAGCCTTTGACAATGTCCCGCACAAGAGATTAGTGTGCAAAATTAGAGCACATGGTATTGGGGGTAGGATATTAACAAATAGATAGAGAACTGGTTGGGAGACAGGAAGCAAAGAGTAGGAATTAATGGGTCCTTTTCAGAATGGCAGGCAGTGTCTAGTGGGGTGCCGCAAGGCTCGGTGCTGGGAACCCAGTTGTTCACAATATATATTAACGATTTAGACGAGGGAATTAAATGTAACATCTGCAGATGCAGTATAATGTGGATAAATGTGAGGTTATCCACTTTGGTGGCAAGAACAGGAAGGCAGATTATTATCTGAATGGTGTCAGATTTGGAGAAGGGGAGGTGCAACGAGACCTGGGTGTGCTTGTACATCAGTCACTGAAAGTAAGCATGCAGGTACAGCAGGTAGTGAAGAATGCCAATGGCGTGTTGGCCTTCATTGCGAGAGGATTGGGTTTAGGAGCAAGGAGGTCCTACAGCAGTTGTACAGGGACCTGGTGAGACCACACCTGGAGTATTGTGTGCAATTTTGGTCTCCTAATTTGAGGAAGGACATTATTGCTATTGAGGTAGTAGAGCATGGGTTCACCAGGTTAATTCCCAGGATGGCGGGACCGTTGTATGATGAAAGAATGGGTTGTCTGGGCTTGTATTCACTGGAATTTAGAGAGATGAGGGGGGATCGTATAAAAACATATAAAATTCTTAGAGGATTGGGCAGGGTAGATGCAGGAAAAAAAATTCCCCGTGTTGGGGGAGTCCAGAACCAGGGGTCACAGTTTAAGAATAAAACTTTCCTCGTCCATTTAGGACTGAGATGAGGAAAAACGTTTTCACCCAGAGAGTTGTGAATCTGTGGCGTTCTCTGCCACAGAAGGCAGTGGAGGCCAATTCACTGAATGTTTTCAAGAGAGAGTTAGATTTAACTCTTAAGGCTAACGGAATCAAGGGATATGGGGGAAAAAGCTGGAACGGAGTACTGAATTTGGATGATCAGCCATGATCATATTGAATGACAGTGCTGGCTCAAAGGGCTGAATGGCCTACTCCTGCATCTATTTTCTATGTTTCTATGAAGTTTCCAAGCAGGATAAGGTCAAAACCGTACCTTCATTTCTCACAGATACGGTGGACAGGAAACCCAGAAAAATAGAAAATAGGTGCAGGAGTAGGCCATTCGCCCCTTCGAGCCAGTACTGCCATTCAAAATGGATTCAAAGTAGGAAAAGAGAAATGAAATGAAACCCTTACCCGCATAAAATGTGTTTGCAGCAAGGATATTTTTCCATTAGTCTGGAGTTTTCCCTGAGGAAATCTATCTCGGCAAGATCTTTGTAACTTAAATTGCATTAACTACTCGCTCCCAATAATGCGTAACATGTATTATTATTGTGTTTTATTTTAATTAACACAAAATGTTACAATGGACTCCGTGTGCCTCTTGAGGCTTGGCTTAGAAGCAACGGCAAGGTCAGGCAGCATTGGGGACGGGAAGATCACCTGGGATTTAACTCTGGAGCTGATTTTTTCCTTTAGTTTAGAGATACAGCGCGGAAACAAGCCCTTCGGTCCACCGAGTCCGCGCCGACCAGCGATCCCCACACATTAATGCAACCCTTCACACTCCAGGGACAATTTTGCATTTGTACCAAACCAATTAGCCTACAAACCTGCGCGTCTTTGGAGTGTGGGAGGATAACGAAGATCTCTGAGAAAAACCCACGCGGGTCACGGGGAGAACCGACAAACTCCGTGCAGACAGCACCCGCAGTCAGTATCAAACCCGGGACTCTGGCGCTGTAAGTGCTGTGAAGCAGCAACTCTACCACTGCGTCACTAACGGGTTTGCGTTGAGAGTGAGATGGAACCTTCTCCTCTGTGTCAAGGTGAAAGACATTCCCACGATCCAGACTTTGCATCACAACATTAGGCAGGGCGGATCTCTGACAGTGGCGCAGCGGTAGAGTTGCTGCCTCACAGCACCAGGGACCCGGGTTCTCTCCTGACTAAGGGCATTGCCTGTGCAGAGTTTGTACCTTCTCCCTGTGACCGCGTGGGTTTTCTCCGGGTGCTCTGGTTTCCTCCCACACTCCAAAGGCTTGCAGGTTTGTAGGTTAATTGGCTTTCCACAAATTGCCCCCAGCGTGTGGGACAGAACTAGTGTGATCGCTGGTCGGCGCGGACTCGGTGGGCCGAATGGCCTGTTGCCACGCTGTGTGTCCAACCTAAACTAAAGTCAACGGAAGGGAGGTTGGGTTGTGCGACGGTCTGGTCCGCGTCCACAACTCTCCACAATTTCTTGCGGTCTTGGATGGAGCAGTTCCCAAACCGTGCTGTTTAGTTTAGTGGTACAGAGCGGAAACGGGCCCTTCGGCCCGCCGAGTCCGTGCCATCCAGCGATCCCTGCACATTAAAGGGCCTGTCCCACTTGGGCGTAATTTGCGCGTCATTTACGTGACATCATTTACGCGTCACGACGCACGCATGCTGCGTGGTGACATAGGCAGTGACGGCGGTCGCGCACAGCGCCTCAGGATTTGGGGATTGTTCAAAATCTTCGCGCGCCATCTGCGTGACGCGCAAATGACGCCCAAGTGGGATAGGCCCTTAACACTATCCTACACACACGAGGGACAATTTACACATACACCAAGCCAATTAATCTACAAACCTGCACGTCTTTGGAGTGTGGGAGGAAACCGAAGATCTCGGAGAAAACCCACGCAGGTCACGGGGAGAGCGTACAAACCCGGTACAGACAGCACCCGTAGTCGAGATGGAACCTGGGTCTCCGGCGCTGCAAGCGCTGTAAGGCAGCAACTCTACCGCTGCGCCGCCGTGGCCACGCTGCTGTGACGCATCCCGATAAGATGCTTCCTGCGGCTGATCTGTAGAAGTTGGTGAGGGTTGTCGGGGGGACATGCCCAACATACTAAATCTTCTCGAGTTCAGAGTCAGTGTAACTGACCTAATAATCTCAGCGAAATGGAAACAAGGTTGGTAATTGAGAGTGCGAGGAGCATCAGTTGCTGTAAACCAGGTGAAGTGAGAGCGACATTAGTCCAACCAAACAGACAGAGTTCATTTCATTTCTCATCTATCTCCATCACAATATCTCACCACTGATAGTCTCGGCTCTATTAAGGAAAGGATGGAGCTATCAGTAATCCTTATCTCTCCCTCTATCTGTCTGGAAGGCACTGACCGACTAATGGTGGCATTTGGTTTGGTTGAGGGAGTCCATTTGATGTTACAATACACAGGCCCACAATATCTGTGTTGAACGTATGCGGTTCTAATATGTAAATACTGATTCTGGTCTATTCCGTTCTGTAGTTTTTTGCACAATCCGCAGGCATCGCCACTTTCATTTCATTGCACATCTTGTATGTGTATGTGACAAGTAAAGTTGACTTGAGTTTAGTTTATTGTCACGTGTACCGAGGTACAGTCAAAAGCTTTTTGTTGAGTGCCATCCAGTCAGCGGAAAGACAATACATGATTGCCCACTACCTTTGCCTAAACAGGTTGCCCTTCAGGTTCCTATGAAATCTCCCCACTCTCACCTTAATCCTACCTCCTCTGGCTCTCGCCTCCCCTAATCTTTGGTGAAAGACTCTGTGCGTTTACATGAACTATTCCACTCATGATCTTATACCCTCTCTATACGATCACCCCTCATCCACCTGCGCCCCAACGAACAATAAGGGCGGCACGCTGGCGCAGCGGTAGAGCTGCTGTCTCACGGCGCCAGAGACCCGGCTTCAATCCTCACCACGGGTGCTTGTCTGTGTGGAGTTTGCACGTTCTCCCCGTGACCGCGTGGGTTTTCTCCGGGTGCTCCGGTTTCTACCCAAACTCCAAAGACGTACAGGTTTGTAGGTTAATTGGCTATGGTAAAAGTTGTAAATTGTCCCTAGTGTGTAGAATAGTGCTGGTGTACAGGGATCGCTGGTCGGTGCGGACTCAGTGGGCCGAAGGCCCTGTTTCCGCACTGTATCTCTAAAAACGAATACCCTCTAATCCAGGCTGTATTCCGATAAACCTCAACTCAACTCAACTCAACTCAACTCAACTCAACTCAACTCAACTCAACTCAACTCAACTCAGCTCAGCTCAGCTCAGCTCAGCTCAGCTCAGCTCAACTCAACTCAACTCAACTCAACTCAACTCAACTCAACTCAACTCAACTCAACTCAACACAACTCAACTCAACTCAACTCAACTCAACTCAACTCCTGGTTATACCACAATGGGAATATCGTGTCCAAATCTGGCCACTGCACTTTAGGTAAAGAATTCAAAGAGGATGCAAAAGAATTTGAATAAAATGGTTCTAGGGATCAGAGATGTTGGCTATCAGGTTGGGATCATTGGGGATAAGAGGAGATTTGATGGTGATGTACAACTTCACGGTGGGTTAAGAGGGATGATCAGTGGACGGAGATTCAAATTGCTGAGGCAAAGATATACTGGAGATGGATATGGGAAAAGAGCATCGAAATGAACTAAATTAAAGGGGTTGCCCCACTGCGGCGACCTAATTGGCAATTTAGAAGAGTTTAGGAGAGTTTGAAAGAGTGTTGAAGACCTCCTTCGATTATGTTGAAGACTAGCTTCGGGAAAATTGGACACCGAATAGTGGAGAGTGAAGATGACCTCCTTCGACCTCCTTCGACTATGTTGAAGACTATCTATGACTATCTTTGACTACCTTCGACTACCTTCGATTACCTACGACTAACATGCCGACCTACTACTACCTACCTCGACTAAACCTACGAGTAAAAAAAGTATAGATTTTTTCCATGGCGATCTTTTTTTACTCGCGGGCATTTTTCAGCACATTGAAAAATACGCAGCGACCTAGCTGAGGCCTCGAGTACACCGGGATTACTCTCAAGCATGAAGGAAAGTTACAAAGACATCCTAGGACCTCGTGTCGACCATGCTGCGAGTATGAGTCGAGGGCAAACTCCTCTGAACTCGCGGATTAGGTCGCCGCAGTGGGACAGCCCCTTAAGCATCTACGATACGATATGATGGTCCAATTCAAAACTTTATTCATCCCCGGAGGGAGATTGGTCTGCCGATTGTCACAACACACAACAAGGTGCATGAAAAACTTGAAATTAAAAGTGAAAACATAAAGAAAAAGGCAAGCTACTGTTGTCCGGCTGCCGCGTGCACAGTGCCTTCACCAGAACAAATGAACAAACAAACAAAGAAACACAGACATATCCCCTGAGCTGAGGATTCTAAACAAGAGTGCCCCCCCCACCGTCCTCCAAACCGTGTCCCCTTTGTTCTCCTCGTAAGCCTGATCCTCCGTTTTAAAAAAAAATACAAAATGCTTTTATTCAGAACAAACAAAAATACAGAGTAGTAACACGATCAAAGAATGCCTATATTGGCAGTTTACAAACAAAGTTACCAAATTAAAATATGAACATTTTTATCAACAATACATTCGAGCTCCCGCGGCGACCAGCGTTCGCGGAAGGCCTCCAGAGACCTCGTGGACACCGCGTGTGTGTTCCCTCTCCAGGGAC
>JAXLNO010006165.1:0-2500 GCA_038087875.1 Malacoraja senta | reverse complement strand
TACTCACAAGCGTTTCCTGAGGTCCTCTGAGGGAGCGCTGTATGTATGTATTTATGTATGTATTGTTAGATCGATGTACCACTGTATGTAGCATGTTAGTACCTGCACTGATGTAAAGCACTTTGGTCAACGGGAGTTGTTTTTAAATGTGCTATAGAAATAAAATTGACTTGACTTGACTTGACTGTTGGGAACAACAGAGGTTGTGAGCACAAAGAGATTCGACAACAGTCGACTTAAGAGTCTGAAGAAGGGTTTCGACCCGAAACGCCACCCATTCCTTCTCTCCAGAGATGCTGCCTGTCCCGCTGAGTTACTCCAGCTTTTTGTGTCTATCTGCAGTTCCTTCCTACACACAGATCTTCAGAGATATGCACACACAGGAACTTGAAGTATTTGCTGGTCTCCACCACCATCCCGTTGATGAAGGATCTTCGTCCTTCCTCTTCCAAACTCGACCACCAGTTTCTTGGTTTCACTGACGTTGGTTGCAAGGTTGTTGTTGTTGCACCATTTTGTCACTCGATCGATCTCCTTTCCGTACTTAAATACCTGCAAAATATATACGTTGGGCTCAGCTTTGAACCTTTGGTAAATCAGCCGTTGGCAATTTTTCTGAGAGGATAATTATGAGAGGTTTCTACTCTGGAAGGGGCCGGCACATTGGCGCAGGCAGCGGTAGAGTTGCTGCCTCACAGCGCCAGAGACCCTGGTTCCAACCTGTCTACGGGTGCTGACTGTACGGAGTTTGCACCTTCTCCCCGTGACCTGCGTGGTGTTTTCTCCTGGAGCTCCGGTTTCCTCCCACACTCCAAAGACGTGCAGGTTTGTCGGTTAATTGGCTTCTGTAAATTGTCCCTAGTGTGTGTAGGATCGAACGAGTGTACGGGGTAATCGCTGGTTGGCCTGGACTCGGTGGGCCGAAGGGCCTGTTTCCAAGCTGGTCTCTAAACTCCGTGATGAGGATAAGCTTCCTGACATCAACTCTGAAGGCCGAGCTTATATTTTCAGGTCATTGCTTTTGTATTTTTTGATATTTGTCTTTAGCGCGCGACAAAAGTTTTTCACTGTACCTCGGTACACGGATAATAAACTAAACTGAAGTAAACGAAAGAATAATAATAATAATAATAATAATAATAATAATAATAAATACTTTATTGATCCCCTGAGGGAAATTCAAACGAAATTGAACTAGAATAATAACTTGCTAACTTTAAGAGAGAGCTTTGTGTATTGTAACAACATTCAGCGAACTATCAAGTTGGAATTCTGTCACTGTCCGTGTGCGCGATTTTGGCGCCTTTAAGGGGGGGCGGGGTTAAAGCGCGGGTTTCTCCTCCCTTGTCCTGAATTATACTTTGTTGGAGTACCAGCTTCTGTGAAAGAAGCGTTCCGAGTGCCGTTTTGCGTAGTTTGTTTTAAAAATCTCCCAACAAGTTCAGCGTTGGAATCATTTTAAAATCATCTTCTGAAGCGTCAACGCCAACAACGGGGACGGATTTCACACACGGGGAAGGTAAACGAAAGTGCTTTATTTTAATGTATAAACCTTCTCCTTAAGAGGCCTTTAATTCACATTTTTTCATGCGACACGGTGATTTTATTCCCCGAATTAACGGCAGTATTTTTCATGCCAATACGGGGTTAAATTCACCGCAAATGAACGTTCCAAAAGATCGCGTTCCAGAAATCCTCACTCACAAGATGATTTAAATGCCCATTAATTTACAGGTATTAAATATTCAATTCCTTCCATTTGGCCTGTAAATTCGTGAAAATTAGATTTAAAAATTATGTTATATTGTGAATTATTGTGTGAATGTTATTTGGACACTTAGGCTATTTAAAAATGTTAATCTATTCTTAAGAAATTGATAGATGTTTAGATCTAGTAATTGAATTTTGTAATTAGCTACAATTAGGTAACTAACTAATTATATGCTTTACTTATATGCGGTTCTTGGGGTGGAGAGGGGTGATAGCGGTATAAAGGGGAGGGTAGTGTCTTGTGTTCTGTGTCTTGTGTCTACTGTTTGTGGGTAAGGGTGTCTGTTTAGTGTTCAGCCATGAGCGAATGGCGGTGCGGGCTCGATGGGCCTGGTGGTCTACTCTCGCACCTACTTTCTATGTTTCTATGTTTCTATGTTTCATGTCTTCGAAGTAAGATTGTTTCATATTTGTTTCAGAATGCTTCAATCTATAATAACTGAAAATTTCTTTCAGTTATCATAATTTTTTAAGAAAGTTATGGGCTTTTAACTGTCCTCGATCACAGCTTTTGTGTTAAGTCAATGGAAAAGCAATAGGGAACTAGATGCTAATTTCTGAGTATGATAATGGCCATAACTTTTTTAATACTGAAGATATGAAAGTGAATTAAGTGTCAAATTAAACTTCTTTTTATGCTTTATCTGATGGGATAAATTGCAGACTTTATTTTTAAAATCTCAAAATTTTGTAACATTGCTACTTCTTGCAGCGATGAATGCTTTGAAAA
>JAXLNO010006164.1:0-23567 GCA_038087875.1 Malacoraja senta | reverse complement strand
AATTTTGGAATCTCCCGAATTCTAAATCCCAAAAGGCTATGTGTCTCCTTAGTGAATACATTGAAGACTCAAATCATCACTTTTTTGGGGATTTGCCAAACATGAAGAGTATGTGGATGAGGTTAGACAGTGAGGGCAAGATCAGTCATGATTTTATTGAATGGCAGGTCAGACTCAATAATCAAGTTCAAGTTCAAGTGAGTTTATTGTCATGTGTCCCTGATAGGACAATGAAATTCTTGCTTTGCTTCAGCACAACAGAACATAGTAGGTTCACAAAAATGCTGGAGAAACTCAGCGGGTGCAGCAGCATCTATGGAGCGAAGGAAATAGGTAACGTTTCGGGCCGAAACCCTTCTTCAGACGGAAGAACATAGTAGGCATTGACTACAAACCAGATCAGTGTGTCCATATACCATAATATAAATATATACACACATGAATAAATAAACTGATAAAGTGCAGATTTACCAGATAATGTGTTATTAATAATCAGAGTTTAATAATCAGAAGCTGTACAACCTCCTGCTGTTCCTATTTATACAGCATATGGGATGCTTTGGTAGACACAAACTGCTGGAGCAACTCAGCGGGTGAGGCAGCATCTCTGGAGAGAAGGAATGGGCGACGTTTGGGGGTCGAGACCCTTCTTCAGACTCTCGACCCGAAACGTCACCTATTTTCCTTCTCTCCAGAGATGCTGCCTCGCCCGCTGAGTTGCTCCAGCATTTGGTGTCTACCTTCAATTTAAACCAGCATTTTGCAGTTCTTTCCTACACATATGGGACGCTTTCATTTATGAGCCAAGGCGTAAGACTATAAAAGTAGAGACACCATGCAAGAACTGTACACAGCACAAGGCCGCAGCTCATGGACCACATCTTCTTTCTTCTCCCTGGGCAGTCCCTTAGGACCGATGAGTAATGCATACAGTTCTGGTTACCATGTTACAGGAAAGATGTGATCGCGTCGGAGAGGAGGCGGAGGAGATATATGAAAATGTCGCCTGGGAGAAATCCGTAGGGATGTGGAACGTTAGGCAAGCTGGAGTTTTGTTTCTTTGGAATAGAGGATTCTGATTCAGATTCAACTTTATTGTCATTGTGCAGTGTACAGTACAGAGACAGTGGAATGCAGTTAGCATCTCCCTAGAAGAGCGACATAAATATGAGCAATAAATAAATCTATTTACGTGCATACAGTCATAGTATTTTTCCTGGTGGGAGGAGTGTCCGGGGGGGGGGTGATTGGCAGTCACCGAGGTACAGTGTTGAGTAGTGTAACAGCCACAGGGAAGTAGCTGTTCCTGGACCTGCTGGTCCGGCAACGGAGAGACCTGTAGCGCCTCCCGGATGGTAGGAGGGTAAACAGTCTGTGGTTGGGGTGAGAGCAGTCCTTGGCGATGGCATGGACCCGGTGGGCCGAAGGGCCTCTTTAATGTTGTATCTTTCAATTAATCAACTGACGCAAGGAAGTAAGTGACCTTCGAAGATCTAAATCTGATCCACTGTTATGTTCTGTGGTCTGGCACCAGAACACAATAACCACCAAAAAATGTTCTTTCCATCTCCTTGTAAATAAATAAAACAACTGTACAAGACTATCTCAACTCGAATATCTAAACACAAACATCACCCTCTCTGTTTTCTCAGTGTCCTTGCTGAATGAAAATCATCCTGCATTTGTCGAGCGCCTTTCCCATCCTCACGGTGCTTCACGTAGTTCCACAGATGTGGGAGGAAACCGGGGCACCTGGAGGAGACCCATGTGGTCACAGGGAGAACGCGCAAACTCCGCAAGGACAGCACCCGAGGTCAGGATTGAACCCGGGTCTCTTGCCGTGTGAGGCAACAGCTCTAACAGCTGCATCACAGTTCTTCCCAAGTGTTGGTCAAAAACAGAGCTAGCCCACCTAATCCCACTTTCTGTGGCCCTGCAGGTGACGACGGAACAATGAAATTCTTATTTACAGCAGCATAACAGCAGCTCCCAATACGGTTTCAATGTAATGAGGAGCTTTCCTATTACTATTCTTTCACCCACTGAGTTCTAAACCGTATGGGTCAAAAAAAAAAATGGCCTCAACTCCTCTCCAATCCTGCAATTACTTTTAAATCTCTGTGGAAATAAGGAACTGCAGATGTTGGTTTACACAAAAGGGCACACAGTGCTGGAGTAACTCAACGGGTCAGGCAGCATCTCTGGAGGACATGGATAGGTGAGCGTTCGGGACCGTTCTTTGGACGATCTGAAGAAGGCCCCCAAGCGCCCTTCGCAGACAACGCTTGCTTTGGACAGACTCAATGGAGGGAGTGAGGAACCGGTGATGCGTAGGGCAGTTTTCACCACCCTCTGCAGTGCTTTCCGGTCGGAGACAGAGCAGTTGCCATACCATACTGTGATGCAGTTGGTAAGGATGCTCTCGATGGTGCAGCGGTAGGAATATTATATCGCTAGAGTAAATAAGGAGAACCTAGTTCTCCTCATCAGAACAGCATGCAGTTGGATTAAGATCACAAAATGCTGGAGTAACTCAGGCAGTTTCCCTGGAGAACGTGGACAGGTGACATTTCGGGCTGGGGGCCTTCTTCAGATCGTCCAAAGAACGGTCCCGAACGCTCACCTATCCATGTCCTCCAGAGATGCTGCCTGACCCGTTGAGTTACTCCAGCACTGTGTGCCTTTTGTGTAAACCAACATCTGCAGTTCCTTATTTCCACAGAGATTTAAAAGTAATTGCAGGATTGGAGAGGAGTTGAGGCCTTTTTTTTTTTGACCCATACGGTTTAGAACTCAGTGGGTGAAAGAATAGTAATAGGAAAGCCCCTCATTACATTGAAACCGTATTGGGAGCTGCTGTTATGCTGCTGTAAGTCAGAATTTCATTGTTCCGTCGTCACCTGCAGGGCCACAGAAGGTGGGATTAGGTGGGCTAGCTCTGTTTTTGACCAACACTTGGGAAGAACTGTGATGCAGCTGTTATAGCTGCTGCCTCACAGCGCAAGAGACCCGGGTTCAATCCTGACCTCGGGTGCTGTCCTTGCGGAATTTGCGCGTTCTCCCTGTGACCACATGGGTCTCCTCCAGGTGCCCCGGTTTCCTCCCACATCCCAAAGACGTGCGGGTTTGTACGTGGGTTAATTGGCCCTCTGTAAATTGCCCCTAGGGAGTGGATGCGAGAGTGAGATAAGACAGAACTAGTGTGTATGGGTGGTTGATGGCATGGACCCGGTGGGCCGAAGGGCCTCTTTAATGTTGTATCTTTCAATTAATCAACTGACGCAAGGAAGTAAGTGACCTTCGAAGATCTAAATCTGATCCACTGTTATGTTCTGTGGTCTGGAACCAGAACACAATAACCACCAAAGCTTATCTACCCTAACAATGCTCAGTCATATTCATTAGGGAACTTAGTATGACCTCTGCCTGACGTCTTGGAGTCTAACACGCCAGTGGTTTATCAAATCAAGATGGGATAATATTGATGCCAATAAAAAATGTTCTTTCCATCACCTTGTAAATAAATAAAACAACTGTACAAGACTATCTCAACTCGAATATCTAAACACAAACATCACCCTCTCTGTTTTCTCAGTGTCCTTGCTGAATGAAAATCATCCTGCATTTGTCGAGCGCCTTTCCCATCCTCACGGTGCTTCACGTGGTTCCACAGCTAACGAGGCCCTCTTTAAAAACATTGTCCCTGCTGCAATGGGCGGCACGGTGGCCCAGCGGTAAAGTTGCTGCCAGAGACCCAGGTTCGATCTTGACTGCGGGTGCTGTCTGCACGGAGTTCTCCCCGTGGGTTTTCTCCAGGATCACCGGTTCCCTCCCACACTCCAAGGACGTGCAGGTCTGTAGGCCGATAGGCTTGGTGTAATTGTAAATTGTCCCTAGTGTGTAGAATAGGGTAAGTGTGTGGGGATCGCTGGTAGGCGCGAACTCGGTGGGCCGAAGTGCCTGTTTTTATACGCTGTAACTATAAACTAAACTAAATCTAATGTTGGAAACATGGCACCCAATTTACGGCAGCTTCGGCAGCTTCGGCAGCTTCGACCACCCCGGGCCGCAGAGTTTGAACCGGCCCGTCGCGGAGCACGGATTCGGTCGCTGGACTGGCTTACCGTCGCCTGGCGGGGCCACAGCATCAGAAGCCTGGATCGCCTCAGCGCAGAGGGAGAAGAAAGCGGGAAGAGACAGAGACTTTAAGACTTTTGCCTCCATCACAGTGAGGGAGGTACCTGGTGAACTCACTGTGGTGGATGTTAATTTGTGTTTATTGTGTGTTTTGTCATTTATTATTATATGTATGACTGCAGGCAACGAATGACAAATAAAGGAATCTCTCTCAATCTCTCTCTCTAGTTCCCAGAAAAGCAATGTGATAATTAATAGTTCTGGCGAAAAGTGCTGGAGGATACAAAGTGCTGAAATAACTCAGCAGGCAGCATCCCTGGGGAACATGGATAGGTAACATTTCAGGTTGGGACCTTTGTTCAAACCGAACAATCCTGAGTCCTATCATAGAGTCATAGAGTGATACAGCGTGGAAACAGGCCCTTCGGCCCAACTCGCCCACACCGGCCAACAATGTCCCAGCTACCCGAGTCCCACTTGCCTGCGCTTGGTCCATAACCCTCCAAACCTGTCCCATCCATGTACCTGTCCATCTGTTTCTTAAACAATGGGATAGCCTCAGCCTCAACTACCTCCTCTGGCAGCTTGTTCCATACACCCACCACCCTCTGTGTGACATTGTTACCCCTCAGATTCCTATTAAATCTTAGATTAATCAGTGGGAGATAGTGTGTTGTCATCAGAACCTCCATAGCCGACACCTCCATTTCCATCTGGTACTTGAGGAACCTAGCACTTAGGATAGTTTGCCAAACTCCAGTCTTTAAACGCAAATCTTTAATCAAACCTCTAATCTCAAAAATCTTCAAGAGAAATATTTGGTAAAGTGTTTGGTACAAACACTTTAACTACCCTTCTCATTCCCACACTGACCTTTCTGTCCTGGGCCTCCTCCATTGTCAGAGTGAGGCCAAACGCAAATTGGAGAAACAGCACCTGATATTTCACTTGGGCAGCTTACACCCCAGCGGTATGAATATTGATTTCTCTAACTTCAAGTAACCCTTGCTTTCCCTCTCTCTCCGTCTCTCCCCACCTAAGTCCTTGTTCTATCTTCAAAGTTGTCTTGTTGAGTCTCGTTGTCTGTAACTCGTTTTCACCTAGCCCACACCTAACAGTAGACAAAAGTGCTGGAGAAACTCAGCGGGTGCGGCAGCATCTATGAAGAAGGGTTTTGGCCCGAAACGTTGCCTATTTCCTTCGCTCCATAGATGCTGCTGCACCCGCTGAGTTTCTCCAGCACTTTTGTCTACCTTCGATTTTCCAGCATCTGTAGTTCCTTCTTAACCACACCTAACAGTGGCCTGTTTCCTTTATCTGCATTTCTTTCATTCATTTGTTCTATATCTCTCTCTATAATCACCGTCTATGTATCTCTCGTTTCCCTTTCCCCGGGCTCTCAGTCTGAAGAAGGGTCTCGACCCGAAGCGTCGCCCATTCCTTTTCTCCAGAGATGCCGCCCGACCCGCGGAGTTACTCCAGCATTTTGTGTCTATCTTCAGTTTAAATCAGCATCTGCAGTGCCTTCCTTCGCACTAAGGATAGGGAGTCCGTGCAGCACTAGCAGGACCTGGCTGCAAGCACAGCTTGTGGAACTGAGAGTGGAAAGTTCGTCATGCTAAATGGAATGTATTCTCTGCTGAGTCCGACAAAAAAAATCGCTCAAAGAGGGCCCTCTCTCTGCTTGAGATGTGTGTTCCAAGTCCTCCTGCAGGCACTTTGAAAGATGAAAGCTTTGCTCCCTCTGTTTTTCCTTCACCTTTTCCAAGAAACCGTCTCCTTCCCGCACACAATTCCACTGTGTTCACGCGTAAACACTTCAGAAATTATTTGGCATTACAAATGTGAATAAACAAGTTGATTCGAAATAAAATGGTCTTCCTCTCTCATATACTATTGTATTCCTCTCTCATGCAACTATTTCAGAAAGCTGGAGGCACAAGAGACGGCAGATGCTAGAATCTCAAGCAAAAAGACAAAGTGCTGGAGGAACTCAGTGGGCCAGGATAAAGGATTCTAAAACTAGAGGGCGTAAGGCTTGAGGTGAGAGGGGTGAGAGTGAGGAGAGACCTCAGGGGCAACTCTTCACTCAGTGGGTAGTCTGTGTCTGTGAAGAGCTGCCAGAAGACCAGCGGTAGAGTTGCTGCCTTACAGCGAATGCAGCGCCGGAGACCCGGGTTCGATCCCGACTACGGGTGCTGTCTGTACGGAGTTTGTACGTTCTCCCCGTGACCTGCGTGGGTTTTCTCCGAGATCTTCGGTTTCCTCCCACACCAAAGATGTGCAGGTTTGTAGGTTAATTGACTTGGTAAATGTATAAATTGTCCCTAGTATGAGTATGATCGTGTTAATATGCGGGGATCGCTGGTCGGCCCGGACCCGGTGGGCCGAAGGGCCTGTTTCCGCGCTGTATCTCTAAACTAAACTAAAAAAATGAAATAAGCTATAGAAACGGATTCAATTATGACTTTTTGAAGACATTTGGACAGATATATAGCCAGGAACCGTGGAGTATCTCCTGGAGTTGGAGCCAGTGATGAATGTTAGGCACGATGATACATGCAGGGCTCGGAGGGTTATCTTCTCCATGGATTGTCACCTTGTCGTGGTGGAGAAGCTCGTGTGGGCCTGAGATCCTGAGAGTGATGCCGTCTGGAGCTATGCTCTTGGTAGGGTCACCCATGGCGGTAAGGTCGAGGGGGAGGTCTCTGACAAAGAGTCAATCCAACCAAGGCCTCGACGGTGGAACAGGCGGAGGACGATGCCTGACCTTAGTGGAGCGTCACAACAGCTGGGAAGGCAGATGAAGGCTGCAGCAGAAAAGGGTCTCCGGTCGTCTTGGACTCCATGCCAATGGATCCTGACCCTGATCTGTCAAGGACCGTGGGGGGTGGCTGTCTGTGCACCAGTCTCCCCACGTTAATCAAAGTCACGCACTGGCGTCCTCCAACCCTGGAGACACCCATGGTCAGCCATGACCGAAGGGGGCTTAAGAATAAGAATAGTTTGGAGAGAACTTGGAGATGCTGCCATTCTGTGATCATGAGGGTCATGGCCTGCTTGAGTTGTGGACGTCTCACGTTTGGGTAGTGCTGACAATGAAGCTTTGATAAGTAACCACAGCGTATTTAGTGGAGGCACATACGATAGCCACTGTACATCACAGCATGAAGGTATTTAAAGATGATGGATGGGATGCCAAATGAATTGAGCTGTTTTGTAGAAGGAAGGAACTGCAGATGTTGATTAATACCTAGAAGGACACAAAGTATCCGAGCTTAACTCAGCAGGTCAGGCAGTATCTCTGGAGATCATGGATAGATCATAAGGTCATAAGTGATGGGAGTAGAATTAGATGATTCAGCCCATCAAGTCTACTCCGCCATTCAATCATGGCTGATCTATCTCTCCCTCCTAACCCCATTCTCTTGCCTTCAACCCCAGAACCTCTGACACCCGTACTACTCAAGAATCTATTTGAGCCTCAAGTATATCCACTGACTTTGCCTCCAGAGCCTTCTCGACTCAAAACGTCACCTATCCATGTCCTCCAGAGATGCCGCCTGACCTGCCGAGTTACTGTAGCATTTTATGACCAACTGAGCTACTTTATCCTGAAAGAATGTAGAACATAGAATAGTCCAGCATAAGAACTATGTCCTTTGTGCTGTACATAATACTAAGACCACCACTTATCCACCTGCACATAACCAACCTATAGCCCTCAATTCCACCAGGGGGGCATCGCATGATGGCAGCCTCTGCCTACAGTCTGTCTTTCTATCTTTTTTTATTTTTAGTTTGTTTAAGGTATGTTTTGGAGCATTTTTTAAAAGTTTTTCTATGTGGGGAAGGGGGGTAGGGTAAGGGGGAAACCGTTTCCCAGTCACTTCCTGGCGAGGATGCGACTATTCTCCGAGTCGCGTTCTCGCCCCCCCTCCTCGCGGCCTACCAACTGGATTGGCGCGGCCTTTCCTGCCGGGGACCGGACCAGAGCTTCAGCAGCGGCGGCGCAGCGCTGGATTCACTGCGGAGCGTGCGATGTCTTACATGGATCGCCGTTTGAAGCTCCGGAGTGTTGGGCCTGCTGCATCGAGCTGTGGAGCTGTGGTTTTGCGGAGCTCCCAGCGCGGGCGGCGCTGACTTCAACATCGCGGAGTCCTGGGACCCTTTGCCGAGGGCCGCCCGCCAGCGTTGAATCTCCGCCCAGCTCGGCCTGTGGACTTCGGGAGCCGCGGACTCCGGTAGGAAGTGGCCGATTCGGAGTCCAAGCCGTTGAGGTTGGCCTCCCGTTCCGACGTCAGAGTTCCATCATCCCGGCGAGAGGGCCTGAATATCGGGCTGCGGGGGGGCTCGGGAGGCCCCGACCACGGGTGAACATCAAAGAACATCAAAGAGGAGGATGACTGAACTTTGGTGCCTTCCCTCACAGTGGGAAACTTTGATTCCGCTGTGTGGGGATGTTTATGTTATAGACTATCGTGTTCTGCGTTCTTAATTTTTAAAAATATTTTTATGGCTGTGTGGTGAAAAAAGCATTTTGTTGTCTCAGTCAGTGCTTCAATCTAATCTAATCTAATCTAAATTCTCAGCAGTGTTTTTGGATCTGTACATAACCAGGCGAGTGAATAGTATCCTATCACACTTCTGACTTGTGCCATGCAGCTGGTGAATGTTTCCTGCATTACAACACATCATAAGTATTTTATTAGCTGTAAAGATATTGGGACGCCTTGAGCTTGTGAAAGATGCGCTAGAATGTTCCATCTTTTCCTCGTCTATTTCTATTTTTGACATTGGAATCACAACTCCTATTTTCCCCCATATGGCCCTTCCTGATGGTAATACCTCATAGATTCCCCATAATACTTCTGCCTAAGTTTCAGTCAAGTTTTTCTGGTTAACAACTGCTTAGTTTAGTTTTTTAGTTTAGAGATACAGCGCGGAAACAGGCCCTTCGGCCCACCGAGTCCGTGCCGACCAGCGATCCCCGCACATTAACACTACCCTACGCCCGCTAGGGACAATTATACACGTACACCATGCCAATTAACCTACATACCTGTACGTCTTTGGAGTGCGGGAGGAAATGGGAGGAAACCGAGGATCTCGGAGAAAACCGACGCGGTCACGGGGAGACAGCACTCGTAGTCGGGATGGAACCCGGGTCTTTGGCACTGCAAGCGCTGTAAGGCAGCAACTCTACCGCTACGCCACCGTGGCTGTCCTGTGAAGCTCCTCAAGATATTTGACTGCATTAAAACATTACCTACATATACGTCTGTCAGTCTGAAGAAGGGTCCTGTCCGGAAACGTCTCCTGTCCATGTTCTCCAGAGATGCTGCCCAACCTGTTGCTATTCTAGCACTTTGTGAACTTTTTTGTGAGCCAGAATCCGCAGTTCATCACTTCTAGGGGCACCGCATTGAAGGCAGCCTCTGTCTACAGTCTGCTTGTTTTTCTATCTTTTTTTAATTTTTAGTTAGTTTTAAAAGTATGTTTCTTTAGTTTCTTTAGCTTTTCTATGTGGGGGAGGGGGGCAGGGTAAGGGGGAAACCGTTTCCCAGTCACTTCCTGGCGAGGACGCGACTATTCTCCGAGTCGCGTCCTCGCCCCCCTCTCTCAGCCTACCACCTGGATCGGAGCGGCCTTTCCTGCCGGGGACCAGACCAGAGCTTCAGCAGCGGCGGCGCATCGCTGGATTAACCGCGGAGCGGGCGATGCCTCACCTGGGATCGCCGTTGAAGCTCCGGAGTGCTGGGCCTGTTGCTTCTACATCGCGGAGCTGTGGTTTGAAGAGCTTCCAACGCGGGCGGCGCTGACTTCAACATCGCGGAGTCCTGGGGCCCTTTGCCGAGGGACGCCAGCGTTGAATCTCCGCCCGGCGCGACCTGCAGACTTCGGGATCCGCGGACTCTGTAAGGAGGTGGCCAATTCGGATGTCCAAGCCGCGGAGGATGTCCTCCAGTCCTGACGTCGGACTTCCAACACTCCGGCGAGCGGCCCTGAACATCGGGCTGCCCGTAGCGGAGACAGCGGGGGGTTCGGGAGCCCCCCGACCATGGGAGGACAACAGAGGAGGATGACTGGATTTTGGAGACTTCCCTCACAGTGGGAAACTTTGATCCCGCTGTGTGAGGATGTCTGTGTTAAAAACTATGGTGTTCTGTGCTCTATTATTCGTATGTCTGTATGGCGACCACACATTTCACTGTACTAATTGGTACACGTGACAAATAAATGTATCTTGTATCTTATATCTAATTATATACAAGTGAACTTCCATGTGTCTACCTAAAAACCTCTCAAAATCCACTATTGTATCTACCTCCATCACCACCCTTGGCAATGTGTTCCAAGCCTCCCCTACCCTGTGTAAAAAAAAAACCCTGCCCGGCACATCGCCATTAAGCTTTCCCTCTCTTGCCTTATTGCTGTGCCCTCTAGTGTGGGACATTTCTGGCTGTCTACCCTTCATATTCCTCTCATGATTTGATACACTTCTGTCAAGTCTCCCCTCAACCTCCGTCATCCCAGAGAAAGCAGTCCAAGCCTATCCAACCTCTCATTGTAGCCGAAGCTCTCTAATCCGTGCAGCATTCCGATAAACGGCAGTCACGGTGGCACAGCGGTAGAGTTGCTGCCTTACAGCGATTGCAGCGCCGGGTTCCATCCCGACTACGGGTGCTGTCTGTACGGAGTTTGTACGTTCTGCGTGGGTTTTCTCCGAGATCTTCGGTTTGCTCCCACACTCCAAAGACGTACAGGTTTGTAGGTAAATTGGCTTGGTAAATGTAAATTGTCCCTAGTGGGTGTAGGATAGTGTTAATGTGTGGGGATTGCTGGTCAGCGCGGACCCGGTTGGCCGAAGGGGCTGTTTCCTCGCTGTATCTCTAAACTAAACTAAACTAAACCTCCTCTGCACCCTCTCCAAAGCCTCCACATCCATCCAATAATGGGGTGAATGAAACTTCATCCAATACTCCAAATACAGCCTAAACAAAGCCCTAAAGAACTCCATTTGTATGGACATTTTCATAAACAATGAAGCCAATTTAGTCAATGAAAGTTCTTGAAGTCCAGTCGGTGTTCAAGATAACCAATCAACGCACATCAAGCTCTCACGAGCAGCAAAGTTTAGAGATACAACATGGAAACAGGCCCTTCGGCCCGTTGAATCCATGCCGGCCATCAATTACCCATTCACGCCAGTTCCCAGTTATCCCACTTTTGTACCCACTCCCTCTACACTCGGGGCAATGAACCTACAAACCAGCACGTCTTGGGGATATGTTAGGAAACCGGAGGGAATCCATGTTAATTAATTCACAGGGGCAGTTCTAGCCTGCAGGGGTCCAAAACCAACTGGACTAACAGTAAAACAATTCTGAAGAAGGGTCTCGACCCGAAACGTCACTTATCCTTTTTCTCCAGAGATGCTGCCAGACCCGCTGAGTTACTCCAGCACTTTGTGTCTTTCGTTGGTATCAAACCAGCACCTGCAGTTCTTTGCTTCTACAACCATGTGTTATTGACCAAATGATTTTTATTGATGTTGGCTGAGATACAAATATCAGCCCAAGACACCAAAGATTACCCCACTGATCTTTGAAGAGCAATCCTCTCCATCCACACAAGGGATACTCATACCCTGTGTATTAAATGTGTGGGAAGGAACTGCAGGTGCTGGTTTAAACCGAAGATAGACACAAAGAGTTGGAGTAACTCAGTCAGTGGGTTTCAGACTGAAGAAGGGTCTCGACCCATTCCTTCTCTCCAGAGATGCTGTCTGACCCGCCGACTTACTCCAACTCTTTGTGTCTATCTCTGTACTAAATATCCTGGCTGGAAGTTGATGTGTCTAACAGAATTCCCTTAGCACGGCAATGGGATCATGAATGTAGACTTCATGTCAGGTCTCTGGAATGATGCTCAGAAGCACAACTTTTAAACAGCCAGGAATGCAGCCCGCTGGGATACTGTGGCAGCCGCTGTGTTTATTCAAACACTCTCACCTAATACAAAGACACAATGGATCCTTAAGCACTGAAACAGAGTTTTCCCTGCAACTGCATGTGCGTATAAACAAAGAACTGCAGTTGCTGGTTAATACACAAAAGGACACAAAGTGCTGGAGTAACTCAGCAGGTCAGGTAGCACCTTTGGAGAACATGGATAGGTGGTGTTTCAGGTCGAGTCCCTTCTTCAGTAGAAAAAAGTGTCTGGAGAATGCTCTCGACCTGAAACGTCACCTGTCCGTGTTCTCCAGAGCTACTGCCTGACCCGCTGAGTTACACCGGCACTCTGTGTGTCCTCAACTGTAGGCGTGTGTTTGTACTCCTTAGCATCAAGGACTTCAGCATGCAAGTAGTTAATGTGCTGTCTTGTAAATAAATCTCTACTTGAGAGGCAAGAGAGGGAGGCAAGAGAGCGATTAATTGTCATACGTACCGACAAAGGAAAAAATCAATTCTTACATACAGCAGCTGAATAGACAATAGACAATAGGTGCAGGTGTAGGCCATTCGGCCCTCCGAGTCAGCACCGCCATTCAATGTGATCATGGCTGATTAACAGGCCCATCCACACAATACACACAGATAATGTATAATCATTTGAAAAAATTCAATGAATAGCCATAAATCGAGTGCAAAAAAACATAAGTCCTTCGTGCAACCAAAACAGTCCATACAAGTTTGGCTTTTGTATCATCACGTGGCTTAATTTGAAACTGATACTGTGGCTTAGACTTGCCTTGCTGAGGAAGAGGGGAAAGTAATTCACAAAAAGTAGGTGAGGGGTAAAGTCGATGAGAAGCTGAAACATTCAGAAAACGTTCTTCAAGATGGCACGGTGCTGGGAGTGATCAACGGAGGCATTGGCTGACCACCATTAATAATCTGTCAACCACCGGCACAGATTGCAACCGTTTAAATCCAATGTTAAACATTCAAGTCACAACAGCGTCATCGGCTCCAAGCTGCAGCCTGGAAACGGGAGACCCCTCCAGAGCAGGAAGAAGGCGGAGGCAAGAGTCAGGAAGGGAAATACCATGCAGGGAAAAGCAGGGGCCAGGGACAGGAAAGGGGTGGGAATCTGTGAGGGAGGCAGGCCGGAGAGGCAGAAGCGAGTTTGGAGAGGAACGAGATTCCATTAACGGGTGTCAAGGGTTATGGGGAAAAGGCAGGAAAATGGGATTGGGAGGCAGAGATCAGCCCTGATTGAATGGCGGAGTGGACTCGATGGGCCGAATGGCCTAATTCTACTCCTATAACTTGTGAACTTGTGTAGATCCCGAGGGGAAAGTTTAATAGGGCAGCAGGAGGCTGAGAGAGATCCAACCACCTGGAAAATGGGCGTCTACGAGAGATGCAGCAATGGAGAGAGGGATAGGAGCCAAGAGTGTTTGTCATATGTACCAAAACAGAGCAGTCACATTCTTACTTGCAGCATGGTTAACACAATAGTCAATAGAGTCATAGATGGGGTCATACAGAATGGAAAAAGGCCCTTCGGCCCAACGTGCCCCTGCCAAGCTACACGAGTCCTGTATTAGCCTGATATCCTTCTAAACCTTGGATAGACACAAAGTACTGGAGTAACTCAGCGGGTCAGGCAGCATTAGGGTCGCCAACTTTCTCACTCCCAAATAAGGGACAAAAGGTCAAAATAAGGGACAAATTCCCAACGGCAATTCGTTGACCGACTCGGCCGTGGCTGGGTGAATTGGCCCGGGTGCTGGACTGCACACAAAGCCCAGCCGGCGGGACAGCTGAGGAGTTTTGGTCCGGCACCCCGTCCAACTCATGAACCGATGATCGGCCACGAGAAGGAGGGGTGGTGGTGTCCGCGAAGGTCTGAAGGTCGGACAGCTGACCGGGCTGCCGACCGACGGGGCCACGGGCGAGGCGCTGCTGCTGCTGCTGCACTCCATGGGCTGCACCACGTCGGGACGGGTGAGGCGGGGCCGGACGCGGCGCTCCGACCCGACAGTCCCCTCGACCCGAGTAGCAGCAGTCAAATACGGGACAAACCAATTTAGCCCGATATACAGGATGTCCCGGCTAATACGGGACAGTTGGCAACACTAGGCAGCACCTCTAGAGAACATGGACAGGTGACCCACTGAGTTACTCTTGCACTTTGCGTCTTTTTTGGTAAACCAATATCTGCAGTTCCTTGTGTCTCCAAGACTTGCTGTTAGTTTTTCTCCACATCTTGAGGGGTGCTTACTATTCAAATTACTATGCAAACAATGCAAGGATTGTGCATGAGAAAAATATGATGATTCTTCTCTCACCGAGAGTCTCATCTTCTCTCTCTCTCTCTCCCTGTTTATTAGTGTGCCCACGCATGGTATTTAGTGACAACTCTGTGTAAGCCAATTAATATGAGGCAGGGCAGGAAGGAAGCACTTTTTCTAATATAGAAAGTGGTAAAAATCTGGAGCTTCCTTCCCTCATAAAGCTGTTATCTTGCAATTAATAAACTTCATAATAGATTTTGTTGAGTTAACCCCCTGACACCCGTACTAATCAAGAAATGATAGTTGCTGTACAGACGCCAGGTCAAGTGATGGAGCTAGATTAAGAAGGGTCTCGACCCGAAACGTCGCCTATTCCTTTGCTCCATAGATGCTGCCTCACCCGCTGAGTTACTCCAGCTTTTTTAAACAACGAGCCAGACTAAACGATAAGGGCAAGCAGTATTTGAGATGTTTCCTTTAGGTTTATTATTATTAGACTTTAGAAATACAGCACAGAAACAGGCCCTTCAGCCCAAAGCGATAGAACCACTGCCTCACAGCGCCAGAGACCCCGGTGCAATCATGACGTCGGGTGCTGTCTGTGTGGAGTTTGCATGTTCTCCCTGTGACCACATGGGTCACCTCCGGGTGCTCCGGTTCCCTGCCACATCCCAAAAGACGCGCGTTGTTTTGTAGGTTATTCGGCCTCTGGAAATTACCCCAAATGTGAAGGAAGTGGATGCGAGAGTGGGATAAGATGGAACTAGCGTGAGCAGGTGATCGACGGCTGGCGTGGGCTTGGTGGGCCGAAGGGCCTCCCTCTCTCTTTCTAGACTAACAAAAAACCTCTTGACAGTGCAGCCTTCCCTTGGTTATACATGGGGAAAATGTAGCTGGACTTTTGTGCATAACTCTGACATGGGATCCTTCTCACTCCGAAACAAGAACTCTCCCGCGCTCTCTCTCTCTGTATCTCCCCCTCGACCTACGCTTCTCGATTCCTCTCTCCAGTAAAAGTCCACTGGTTGCTTAGTTTCATAGGAGAGAATAACTTTGCCAACAGATTTCCCTTCACGAAACAAAATAAGTATATCAGATTTTTTTTTAAATTGGAATAGTTAAGCCATTTATAACTTTCTCCTTCTTCTTCTGTCGTGTGGCGTGCACAGCCTAAAGTTGTAGATTTATAACCTTCGGTGCTCAGCAGGAGTGCTGGGAGACCTCTCAAGCTTAAAGTAAACCTACAGCTGTTTGTAATTAAGCTATGTATGAGGGGAAAAAAGCATGTTGCCTAGTTGTCGATCCTCCAGCTTCCCTCTCTCCTTGTTAGTTTGGTTTGTTTAGTTTCGAGATACAGCATGGAAACAGTCCCTTCGGCCCATCAAGGCTGCGCCGACCAGCGACCACCCTTACATTACTAGTTCTATCCTACACTCCAGTCCAGGGACAATTTACAGAAGTTAATTAACCTACAAAATCTGCGTGCCTTTGGGATGTGGGAGAACACCAGAGCTGGAGGAAACCCACACGGTCACGGGGAGAACGTACTAATCCCGTACAGACAGCACCTGTAGTCAAGATCGAACCCGGGTCTCCGGGGCTTTGAGGCAGCAACTCTACCGCATCGCCCTCTCTGACTATTTAACCCTTTCCTTGTTCCTCAGAGTCTCATCCTTTCCCCTTCTTCCCATAAGACGGGGATCTTATTGAAACATATAAGATTATTAAGGGTTTGGACACGCTAGAGGCAGGAAACACGTTCCCGATGTTGGGGGGAGTCCAGAACCAGGGGCCACAGTTTGAGAATAAGGAGTAAGCCATTTAGAATGGAGACGAGGAAACACTTTTTCTCACACAGAGTGGTGAGTCTGTGGAATTCTCTGCCTCAGAGGGTGGTGGAGGCTGGTTCTCTGGGTACTTTCAAGAGAGAGCTAGATAGGGCTCTTAAAAATAGCGGAGTCAGGGGATATGGGGAGATCGGCCATGATCGGATGGTGGAGTATACTCGATGGGGGCAAATGGCCTATTTCTGCTCCATGAATTTATGAGGTGAAGCCAGCAATTGCATTCTCTAGTGTCTCCTGAGAGCAAAGAGCATAAAACAGTACAGTGCAGAAAC
The DNA here is from genome assembly GCA_038087875.1 of Malacoraja senta. Classification (NCBI taxonomy): domain Eukaryota; kingdom Metazoa; phylum Chordata; class Chondrichthyes; order Rajiformes; family Rajidae; genus Malacoraja; species Malacoraja senta. The sequence goes on along the minus strand of JAXLNO010006164.1, from coordinate 7,065 downwards.
AGGCCCCAGGTCCCACAACGCCCGTGCCAAACATGATGCCAAGAAAAACAAATCCCTCTGCCTGCACATGATCCGTGTCCCTCCATTCCCTGCATATCCTTACACCCAGAGTGTGAGGGAGTGTGTCTGTGGGATGAAGAGACAGCCTGATAGAACAGGAGGCTTGGACTGTTATGTGAGAGACTGCTGGATATATGTGGGGTGGGGGTGGGGGGGGGGGGAGATGACAAGAAACTCCCCCAGCTCAGCTACATTTCCTGTGGTCATAAATCTCAAGCGAGGAAAACCAGAACAGCAGCTTTAAACGTGAGGCCCCGGTCCCTCGGTGAGAAGCACAGTAATAAAAGGCACGCACGCACCATTCTGCGCAAGGAACAGTACCCGCGGTGGCGGGGAAAGGGTTAAAATCCCGGTGCCCATGGGGAACAGTGTTGGCTCGGCACGTTAAGGAACGTGGTGCAGAGTAGCGCCTCTTCACAGTGTGGGGGCTTCATAGTTTGTGTGAACTCCTGCCAGAGAGGCAGCCGAGGCAAAACAAACATCAGGGCAGACTGTTCCAGCCTCAATCTCTCACACACAACAGACAGCACGTAGGCTGTGCTGTGCACAAAATCCCTGCCCCACCAACAGCCCAGCATCCCCTCCCGGCTTGTACCCCGTACCCCTCCCTCCCCCCTCCCTGCTTGTACCCCTAACCCACCTCCCCCCCTCCCCGTTTGTGCCCCTACCCCACCTCCCCCTCCCCCGCCACACTTGTACCCCATACCCCCCTCCCCCCTCCCTGCTTGTACCCCTAACCCCACCTCCCCCTCCTCCGCCACACTTGTACCCCATACCCCCCTCCCCCCTCCCTGCTTGTACCCCTAACCCCACCTCCCCCCTCCCCTCCCCACTTGTACTCCCCCTCCCCCTCCCCCTCCCCGCTGTACCCCTACCCCCCCTCCCCCCTCCCCCTCCACACTTGTACCCCATACCCCCCCTCCCTCCTCCCCTCCCCACTTGTACCCCCCTCCCCCTCCCCCTCCACACTTGTACCCCTACCCCACCTCCCCCCTCCACACTTGTACCCCTACCCCACCTCCCCCCTCCCCACCCCCCCACCCCAAAGTGAACGCCTGTACATCCCAACATCTCCTCCGCCACGATTGAATGGTGGTGTAGACGTGATGGGCCGAATGGCCTGATTCTGCTCCTACTTCTTATGGGAGGGAATTGATAGAAAGAGACAAAGACCCGAGATGTTTGAACAGGGGGCGGGTGCAGAGGATGTTTCTTCTTATGGGTGAACCTCACACCAACTACCATCAGCTTCAGCTCTGCAACTTTAATCTAGTTTTAAAAAGTTAAACTTCTGGAAACGTGAATAACACAAGAAAATGGGAGCAGGGGGTGGGCCACTCGGCCCCTCCAGCCTGACCCGACCCACCATCGAATTCAATCGTGGCTGCTTCTCCCCAAGCCTCGTCTCCACTTCTGTATCAGTTCCCTGATCTTTCAAAACATATCTATTTCCTCCATTAAAAACAACGCTGCTATAACCTCCACAGCACTCTTGGGACAGAGAATTCCTGAGAACCTTTTCCCAGGCTGGAAATGTCAAAGACCAGAGGGCACAGCTTGACGGTGAAAGGTAAAAAAGCTTAAGGGGGTGATGTGGGGGGGCAGGTTCATTTACACAGAGGGTGGTGGGTGCCCTGAAGCGGTGGTAAAGGCAGACACGATAGTGGCATTTAAGAGACTTTTGGATAGGCACATGGATATGCAGGGAATGGAGGGATATGGATCAAATGCAGGCAAATGAGGTTGGTTGATCTTAGCATTATGTTCGACACAGGCATTATGGGCCGAAGGGCCTGTTCCTGTGCTGTACTGTGTCCTATGCTCTGAGAGAAGGGTCTCGACCTGAAACGTCACCTCTTCCTTTTCTCCAGAGATGCTGCCTGCAGAGACAGATGCTGTCTATCTTCTCCCTCCACGGTTCCTGCCTGACCTGCTGAGTGTTTCCAGCATTTTCTGTTTTTAGTCCAAAAATCCAGCATCTGCATTATTTATACGATACGATAGAACTTTATTCCCCCCCCACCCCCCCCACCTCCGGGGATGAATAAAGTTCTATCGTATGGTATCATATTTTTATTTCGTTTTATAAGGTGCACCTTGTGGCATTTTACCATGTTCAAGGCTCAATGGATGCCCTTGTTGTTCCGGGTCACACAGAGCAGGAGGTCTCAGCTACCAACACAGGTCAGAGGTGAGCAGTGTTGCCTGGAGGGGCAAGAGACCGCAGATGCTGGAATCCCGAGTAGTAAAAAAACTGCAGGAAGAACGCAGCGGGTCAGGCTGCATCCGTGGTGGCAAGTGGACGGGCGACATAATGGAGTGGAGAGGAGCTGGCTGGAAGCGAGAGGGTCGGGTCGGGGAACTGAGCTGGGTCAAGAGCACGGTGGCGCAGCGGTAGAGTTGCTGCCTCACTCACAGCGCCAGAAACCCGTGTTCAATCCTGACCACGGGTGCTGTCAGTGCGGAGTTTGCACGTTCCCCATGTGCATTTGCATTTTCATTTTCTCCGGGTGCTCTGGTTTCCTCCCACATTCCAAAGACCTGCTGGCTTGCAGGTGAATCGGCATCCATAGAACAGAAGTTCTATGGTGATAGGGCTAGTGCATGGCACTCGCCGTATGCTGGTCGGCATGGACTTGGTGGGCCGAAGGGCCTGTTTCCACACTGTATCTCTAAACTAATAAACCAAACCAGCAAGTGATAGGTGGACTAAGGAGAGGAGGAGGGTTGGTTGGCATTTCACTCCCCACTTTCAATCCTTTATCAGATTCACCATTTGTACTCTTTAATCTTCTCTACTGGTCACCTCCAGCCTTGGTTATTATCCCCACCCGATTCATCTGCCAATTGGCCTCTCCTCGCTTGAATCCACCGCTCGCTCGCCAGCTTTGCCCCACCCTCTTCACTCCTCTCCACCTCAGTCTGAAGACAACCCTCGACCCAAAGCGTTGCCTGTCTATTTCCCTCCACAGATGCTGCCTGACCTGCTGAGTTCCTCCAGAAGTTTGTTTCTCACTGAACGCTACATGGAACATAGAACAGTACAGCACAGGAACCAGGACAATGTCCAGGACAAACATGATGCCAAGTTAAACTAATCTCCTGTATGCATGAGTTTAGTTTATCGTTACATGTACCGAGACAGGCAGTGTGCAGCTTTTGTTGCATGCTAACCAGTCAGCGGAAAGACAATAGTGTTAAAGAAGGAACTGCAGATGCTGGAAAATCGAAGTCTGAAGAAGGGTTTCGGCCCGAAACGTTACCTATTTCCTTCGCTCCATAGATGCTGCTGCACCCGCTGAGTTTCTCCAGCATTTTTGTGTACCAGCGGAAAGACAATACATGATTACAATCGAGCCATCCACAGTGTACTGATACAGGATAAAGGGAGTAATGTTAGTGCAAGATAAAATCCAATTAAAGATAGTCCGAGGGTCTCCAATAAGGTAGATAGTAGCTCAGGACCCCTCTCTAGTTATTGATAGGATGGTTCAGTTGCCTGATAACTAGAGTCTGCAGAAGGCTCTCAACCCGAAACATCACCTATTCCTTTTCTCCAAAGATGCTGCCTAACCCGCTGAGTTACGCCAGCATTTTGTGTCTATCTTTCTGTAAATGGGTGTTTGATGGAGGTGGACTATATGCCAATGGTTTGTTTCTACGCTGTATAACTTCAGATCAGCATTCATAAAGACTCCTCACACCCTTGTTCGAACTTCTACCATCCGGCAGACGTTACAAGGCCTTCTACGCCCAGACTTAGGAACAGCTTCATCCCCAGAGCTATAGCTGCTCTGAACCGGCCCAGCTGAGTGCCCCCCCCCCAATGAACTGTCTCTCTCGGATGGTCACGTTGCATCGACCCGGCACAGACCTATTTGCACTTTATACTGTTTTAACTGCTTTTTTAATCTTGTTTCTCTGGGTGTCTAAATTTTTAGCTAATTAAGTTATTACATCGGATGGAAGTTGCATTCCAAATCTCGTTGTACCTCTGTGCAATGACAATAAAGATATATCATTATTATTAAGGTGGAACTTTGAACGTTAACTCTGTTCCACCCAAGTATTTACAGCACATAGTGTCATACGGCATGGAAACAGGCCCTTCGGCCCAACTTGCCCAAGATGCCCCATCTACACTAGTCCTACCTGCCCACATTTGGCCCATATTCCTGAAAGCCTCTCCTATCCATGTACCTGTTTAAATGTTGTTATAGTACCTGCTTCAACTACCTCCCCAGGCAGCTTGGTCCTTATAGAAACATAGGAAATAGATGCAGGAGTAGGCCATTCGAGCCAGCACCGCCATTCAATATGATCATGGCTGGTCATCCAAAATCAGTACCCCGTTCCTGCTTTCTCCCCATATCTCTTGATTCTGTTAGCCCCGAGAGCTACAGTATGTCTAAGGTAGACAAAAATGCTGAAGAAACTCAGCGGGTGAGGCAGCATCTATGGAGCGAAGGAATGGGTGACGTTTCGGGTCGAGACCCTTCTTCAGACTGATGTGTCTAACTCTCTCTTGAATACATCACCACTACCTACCACACTCTGTGCAAAAAAAAGTTACCCCTCAGGCTCCTATGAAATCTTTCCCGTCTCACCTTAAACCAATGTTCCTTGGTTCTTGATTCCCCTACTCTGGACAAAAGACTACTCTGGATATGCATTCACCCTATCTATCCCCCACTCATGATCTTATACACCACTATAAGATCACTACTCCTTCTCCTGCGCTCCAAGGAATAAAGTCTCGCTTGTACAACCTTTCCCTGAAGCCCAGCCCTCAGGTCCTGGCAACAGCCTCGTAAATATGCTGCTTTTATTTTACAGCTTTTTTTGTTGTTGTTGCCATTTCTGGGATCTTGGACTGCAGCGATTTCACCCGTTGTAGCGGTAAAGGGACTGGAGAAAATTATGCTGTTGGCTGTAACAGGCTTTGGGACCTCCTGGTCTCGAAATCACGCCGAAGTAAATAAAACATGTCACAAATTGCTGGATTAACTCAGCGGGTCAGGCAGCGTTTCTGGAGAACATGGCTAGGCGACGCTTGAGGTCAGGTCCCTTCTTCAGACACGGAAGGTCACCTAATCCATGTTCTCCAGGGATGCTGTCTGACCCGCTGAGTTACTCCAGCACTGTGTGTCTTTTATAAACCAGTATCTACAGTCCCTTGTGTCTAAAGAAAAAACATGACTTTCCTTTTTTTTTAATTATCCGGCAGCATCAGTTCTCTCCCTCTGCCCCTCTTCAATTAAAACTAGTCCCGGGGCAAAGTGAGTTGGTTTAAAAGGCTTCGAAGAGGACAGTTAGCGAATTGAAGACGTTTTGTTATCATTCTCGCTTGTAGAAAAAGGGTCCCGACCCGAAATGTTACCTATCCAATCTCCCTGGAGATGCTGCCTGACCCGCTGAGTTACTGCAGCACTTTTAAAAAAAAATCTTTATTTTTCTCTATTACTTTTAACTTGCCCCGTTACAAAGTTGGTCTGAGATCCACTGAAAACAACCACGAGAAACACAAGCACAGTCCCCCCCCCCCCCCCCTCTCTGTGTAAAAACAGTCAATGCCTTACTTGCAACTCCGAGATTCCAGGAGGCAATCTTCGAGTTGATTGTCCACAGCAGATCCCGTCGTATCCCTTCTCTGCAGAGAGGCTGCTGAGGGTCTGGGTTTGTATAATCCCTGCCTTCAGTTACAGACAGGCGGAAGTGGGTGGGAATGGAAACGACTTCAATCTCAGTGGTTTGAGGACACAGCGAGAGGGGAGTAAATGAAATTGAAAAAAAGTTCTCGATTTGCTGGGGGGTTGCATTGGGAGTTTGAAAAATCAGGGGCATCTTTCCAGGAAGAAGCCAATCTGAAGTATTTTAAGGAGAAAAAAATATATATAAACACTTTCAACAGAAGTAAAGCTCTTAAAGATAAACACAGACAAGAAAATGTACAAAGATGTATACAGAAAACTAAATGTTTAGAACATGTGTGCATTATGTGTTAAGAATAAGCAATATATTTACTGAGAAGATGCACCAAACATTCAAGTTTTGAGGAATTAAATTAAAAGTCGTTTCCCTGTAAAGTTTAACGCACGGCATCTGAATAGAAGAATTATGAAGTGGAGAACTGTGGGGAGCAGTATTTTATTCTTGGGTCCAGTCCAGTGAGACATTTAAAAATGTCAATCCTTGCAATTTTCCCATCACCTCATCATTTTACATTCCCTTATTAAACACTCGCTTTCCTTCAACAAATTCACCCTGAGTGTTTTTTTTTTAAATTTACATTTTGCTCCAATTGATCTATTTATTTCAACATCACAAAGTATAAACAATTGATAATGTTACTTAACTGCGGCGAGCTTTTGTTAAGATTCTGGTTGGAGGGAGAGGGTGCAGTGACCATCTGCAGTCGGCGGGGGAGCTAGAGATCCATTGAGAGGATCCAGTGACTGTCTGCGGCCAACAGGGGGAGGTACTAGTCGATGGAAGAGGATGTAGTGGCGCCCTGAGGCCGAGAGGGGGGATAGCGGTCGGTGGGAGAGGGTGCAATGAATGTCTGCGGCCGCCAGGGGAACATTGTGGTCCGTTGAAAGGATGCAATGGCATACTGCGGCTGCCAGGGGGCGGTACTGGTTCAGAGGGAGAGGGTGCAGTGACCAGCTGCGGCCGCCAAGGGGCGTACTGATCAGTGGGATAGCGTGCAGTGTCTGTTTGAGGCCGCCAGGGGCGGTGCTGGTCAGTGGGAGATGGCGCAGTGGCACCATGCCACTGCCAGGGGGGTGGTGCTGGTCAGTGGGAGAGGGTGAGTGACCAACTGCGGCCGCCAGGGGACGGTACAGGTCATGGTGCAGTGACTGTCTGCGGCCAACAGTGACTGTCTGCGGCCAAACATGGTGCAGTGACTGTTTGGGGCCGCCAGGTGGCGGTACAGGTCAATGGGAGATGGTGCAGTGACTGTTTGGGGCCGCCAGGGGGGGCGGTGCTGATCAGTGTGAGAGG
>JAXLNO010006163.1:12500-64931 GCA_038087875.1 Malacoraja senta | reverse complement strand
CACGGTGGCGCAGCGGTAGAGTTGCTGCCTTACAGCGTTTGCTGCGCTGGAGACCCGGGGTTCGATCCCAACTACGGGTGCTGACTGTACAGAGTTTGTACGTTCTCCCCGTGACCGCATGGGTTTTCTCCAAGATCTTCGGTTTCCTCCCACACTCCAAAGATGTACAGGTTTGTAGGTTAATTGGCTTGGTGTATGTGTAAATTGTGTAATGTGTGCAGGATAGTATTAGTGTGGTCGGTGTGGACTCGGTGGGCCAAACGGACTGTTTCCGCGCGGTATCTCTTAACTAAAAATAAACTAAATGAAACCTCCTCCGGTACTTTCAAATAAACTAAATGAAAACTACTCCGGTACCTCCTCCGGTACTGGGGCTTTGACTTTGACATCGGGAGGAGAATGGGGAGTGCAGGGGAGAGACAAGACTTTGCCTTCCATCACAGTGAGGAGGAGATTCACTGTGATGGATGTTTGTGTAAATTGTGTTGTGTCTTGGTTCTTTTCTTGTTGTATGACTGCAGAAACAGAATTTCGTTTGAACTTCATTTGAGGTCCAAATGATAATAAACGGTATTGTATTGTATTGTATTGTACCTGTGGCACTGTTTGCAGGCTTTAAAATTCTCCACAACCATAGTATCTGCTGTGGCCACGTTGGTCACTGCGTGCCCATGTGCAACACTTTGAAACCGACTGCACACTGGTGCAGTGAAACGGGTAGAGCCGCTGCCTCACGGCGCCAGAGACACGGGTTCAATCCCGACCTCGGGCGCCGTCTGTGTGTGGAGTTTGCACGTTCTCTTGGTGACCACGTGGGTTTCCTCCGGGTGCTCCGGTTTCCTCCCACATCCCAAGGAGGTGCAGGTTTGTAGGTTAATTGACTGTCTGTAAAACTGCTGTTACCCCTAGTGTGTAGGAGGTTGATGAGAAAGAGGGATAATGTAGAACTAGTGTGAATGGGTGATTGCTGGTCGACACGGACTCGGTGGGCTGAAGGGCCTGTTTCCATGCTGTATCTCTAAACTCATGTAACTAGTGTGAACAGATGATCAGTGAACAGCAAGGACTCAGTGGGCCTAAGGGCCTGTTTCCATGCAGTACCTGTAAGCTAAACTAACCAGTGTGAATGGGTGATCGATGGTCGGCATGGACTCAGTGGGCCGAAGGGCCTGTCTTTTCAATCAATCCAATGACAGTGCTGTGCAGTCCGTGAGGTGCTTTGGGGCAGGGAGGGTGGGGTGATGGGACCACGGCAGCAACACTGGCCTGGTACCTGAATGAGGAGCTGTCCCCAGCAGCTGAGCAACAGGGCGAGACGGAGCAGTGACGGTCCAGGCTGGTGCGGGCGAGGGGTGGAGGCCACGGGTTCTTGGCCCCGCCACAGCGTCCAGGGCCCGGACACCCCCTGGCGGCCTGTCCTGAGGGTTCAGCCGATCGGACACCCGTCCCGGCCCTGCAAGGAGAGAGGAGAGGGTCTCAGCAGGGGCGGGAGGTCTCGGGTCAGTCCGCGCGGCTTTATTCTGGCCGGGCAACCCCGAGCTGAGGGCCGCACTGGAGGAGAAGGGACGCAAGGCCCTTCGGCCCATCGGGTCCATGCCGACCATGAGTCACCCGATCTCACTAGTTCTATGTTTAGTTTAGAGAAACAGCATAGAAACAGGCCCTTCGGCCCACCAAGTCCATGCTGACCATTGATCACCCACTCTCAGTACTTCCATGTTTAGTTTAGAGAAACAGCATAGAAACAGGCCCTTCGGCCCACCGAGTCCACACCGACCATCGACTACCCGTTCACACTAGTTCTATGTTATCCCACTTTCTCTTCCACTCACTACACACTAGGGGCAATTAACCTACACACCTGCGTGTCGTTTGCATGCGGGACAAAATTGGAGCACCCGGAGGAAACCCACGTGGTCACAGGGAGAGCCTGCAAACTCCACACAGACAGCACCCGAGGTCAGGATCAAACCCGGGACCCTGGCGCTGGGAGACAACGGCTCGACCAGTTGCTCCACCTTGCCTTCACCGTGCAGTCGGTTTGGAAGAGTTGCGCTACGGACTCGCGGTGACCACCAACACGCCCACGGTAGATACTATGGTGACGGATACTTGTACTGAACCCACACTGCAGAGCAGAGAAACAGGCCATTCGGCCCATTAACCAAAGTGGTGCCCACCGCCCCTCTCCCCCAGATGACAATAACAAGATGGGGCCACCTCAAAAGGTTAACAGATACTAACCTTCCCCCATCCCACCAAAACCAATGTCCCAACCTGATCTGTCAAATTCAAACTCAGACTACACCAACCATGTGTATAAAGGAACTGCAGGTGCTGGTTTACACCGAATAAAGACACAAAATGCTGGAGTAACTCAGCGGGTCAAGCAGCATCTCTTGAGAAAAGTAATAGGTTACATTTCAGATCGAGACCCTTCTTCAGAACATAGTCCCTGTAGTTCAGGGATGCTGCCTGACCCGCTGAGTTACTCCAGCACTTTGTGCCTTCTTCCGTAAACCAGCATCTGCAGTTCCTTGTGGCTACAAAGTATGAAGTGTTGTACAGGACCTTGAGCCAAGAGGAACTGTGTGTAACGAGTAGACTTGGAACCACTGCAAAGCGGCTGAAATATTGTTGCCAAAACCACACACTCCCTCGACCAAGAGGTGGACAGCAGAAAGACATAACAGAGGCAAAATGCTGCAGGATCTGGAGAAGACGAACATTGGAAATACTCAGCAGGTAACACAGAAAACAGAAGATAGACACAAAAAGCTGGAGTAACTCAGCGGGTCAGACAGCATCTCTGGTGCAGACCCTATCCATTTTGTCCAGTGATGCTGCCTGACCCGCTGAGTTACTCCAGCTTTTTTAAGAAGGAACTGCAGATGCTGGAAAATCGAAGGTAGACAAAAATGCTGGAGAAACTCAGTGGGTGAGGCAGCATCTATGGCACGAAGGACTTCTTCCAGTCTGATGAAGGGTCTCGAACCGAAATGTTGCCTATTTAATTCGCTCCATAGATGCTGCCTCACCCGCTGAGTTTCTCCAGCATTTTTGTCTACCAGCTTTTTTAAGTTCAGTTCAATACATGATTACAATCGAGCCAAAAACATAATTTCGTTTGAACTTAGGTTCAAATGACATAATAAAAATATCTTGTATCTTGTATCCGCAGTGTACCAATACATGATAAAGGAAATAACCTGAATAATATTTAGTTTAGAGATACAGTACGGAAACAGGCCCTTCGGCCCACCAGGTCCGCACCGACCAGCCATCCCCGCACATTAACACTATCCTACACACCCGCTAGGGACAATTGTTACATTTACCAAGCCAATTCACCAACAAATCTGTACGTCTTTGGAGTGTGGTAAGAAACCGAAGATCTCAGAGTAAACCCACGCAGGTCACGGGGAGAATGTACAAACTCTGTCCGGGCAATAGTCAGGATCGAACCCGGGTCTCTGGCGCTGCATTCGCTGTAAGGCAGCAACTCTGCTGCTGCGCCACCGTGACTGATTAGTGCAAGATAAAGCCAGTAACGTCCGGTCAAGCATAGTCCGAGGGACCCCAATGAGGTGGATGGAAGTTCATGACCGCTCTCTGTTTGTGGTAGGAGTGGGACGGTTCAGTTGCCTGATAACAGCTGGGAAGAAACTGATCCCGGATTCTGGAGGTGTGCGTTAATGAAGGTTCCTGGAGATTGTGATCTTCACTCAGTGTAAGCGGCACAGCCATGGCCTAATCTCTCGGGGCGGCAGTGGAACAAGGTCACATTCCCAGCAGAGAGAACTGGCCAGCACATTGTCACATAGCAGCAAGTTGACGTGAGAGGTCAGAGTCTCACGAATGAAACACTGCATCAGCAGATGCCAGGAATTATCCAGCTTCCTTCACAGAGAGGATGGTGCCGGCAAGTTGATTAGTTTTAGTTTAGTTTGGTTTAGTTTTAGTTTAATTTAGTTTGGTTCAGTGGGTCTTGATCCGAAACGTCATCCATTCCTTCTGTCCAGAGATGCTGCCTGTCCCGCTGAGTTAGTCCAGCATTCTGCCACTGTCTTTGGTGTAAACTAGCATCTGCAGTTCCTTCCTACACATTTAGTTTAGTTTAGTTTAGTTTAAAGTTACAGCATGGAAACAGGCCCTTCGGCCCACCAAGTCCATGCCGACCATCCACGAAGTCCACGCCCGTTCACATTAGTTCTGTGTTATCCCACTTTCTCATCCACTCCCTACACACTCGGGGCAATTTACAGACGCCCCAGGAACAGCTGGAGCAGAGGTGTCCAGACAGAAATGTCTGAGAGTGGGCTCAACTGGGGAGATCTCGCAAGAACTGCCAACACCCGAATGAGGTGGAGGACATTTGTCAATGGGCTCTGCTCCCTAGAGATGGACATTTGTCAATGGCCTCTGCTCCCTAGAGGAGCAAAGGGCTTAAGAAGAAGTAAGAAGAAGAAGAAAGACGCTACAACGTTTTTGCCCGACTGAGGAGACTACCGGCAAGATGTGGCGACAAACTGGTCGCCTGTAGTTTGCTAATATATCGCCTAAGTGGGACAGGCCCATTACTCCAGCATTTGGTGCCAAGTAGGCCCCTATCGGTCATGACTGACCATGGGTAATTCATCCTAGTTTGTCGGATGCAAGCCTGGGCGATGTCATATGGAGGACAGGCTGTTGCCCCACGCAGCACGTCCCCCCTCTCCACGTCGCTGATCGATCCAAAGGAACAGCAGGGCCGTTACAGTTTGGCACCAGCGCCGTCGCAGGAGCTGCCACAGCGAGGTTGTAGACAACGACGAACTGCCTTAGGGGCTCCGACTCCGGATTTTCTTGAGGTTTACTCCTGGAGCCTTTTCCATGACTGGATATGGCCACAAGGCAGTGGAGGTTTTAAATTCAGTTTTCCCTCTCCTAGACGGACTGCCTTCCCAGGCTGATGAGCCCCATCTGCCCGAGACTCGTGGGGGCGGGAGCGTCTACCTTCCCATGCAGGTCTATAGCACCTGCCCACTGCCTATGTCTATAGCACCTGCCCACTGCCCACTACACCTAAGATAGCATTTGGTGCCTATCCTGGGTGTAAACCAGCATCTGCAGGTCCTTCTTGAACCATTGGCCCAATATCCCGTTCATGCTCCAGATAGTTTAGTTTAACTTAGTTTAGAGATACAGTGTGGAAACTGGCCCTCCGACCCACCGAGTACCCACCAACCATCGATCTACCGTACACTAGTTCTATTTCCCACACACAAACACGAGACCCATGCCCACCCACCGTATTCAATCATTTGCAAATCACAAAGAGCTGGAGGACATCAACAGGTCAGGCAGCATCTGTGGAGGGAATGGGCAGAGGATGTTTCAGGTCTGAAGAAGAGTCCAGCCCAGTCTGACTGATTGTGTGGGAAGGAACTGCAGATGCTGGTTTACACCAACAATGGACACAAAATGCAGGAATAACTCAGCGGGTCAGACAGCATCTCTGGGGAGAAGGAATGTATATAATGGGTGACGTTTTGGGTCGAGACCCTTCTTCAGGCAAAGCTGGTAGGCTGAAAGTACAACCTCTTGTTGCAAGAAGATATGTTAAAGACTCGTCACTGCGAGATAGCTTGCATAAATGCCGAATCATTGGGCAGATGCAATAACATGAAGAAAGGCAGTGTTTGTCCTTTTCGAAGCCCAAGGGCTTAACATGTGATCGTGACTTGGCCGAGACACTCCGCACTTAGTATCACGTTACTGGTAGTTCTTTTTCACCTTGGATGTCAAATGAGATTTTGCTTTTAGTACTCCATTCGCACAGAATGCCATTTGGCCCATCAGAACTATGCTAGCCCCTAGAGAGCTATCCCATCAGTCCCATTCCCCCTATCGCCCTGCGACTCCACGCTCCCACTCCTTTGCCGCCCGCCTTTACTTTACGACTAAGCTCAGCACGGGATCACCTCAAGGCTGCGTGCTCAGCCCCCTGCTGTACTCACTCTATACTCATGACTGCGTAGCCGGTCCAAGTGCGAACTCCATCATCAAGTTTGCTGACGACACCACTGTTGTGGGACGTATCGCTGATGGTAGATGAGTCAGAGTATAGAGGTGAGATCGACCGTTTGACCAAATTGGGCCAGCACAATAACCTGGCTCTCAACACCAGCAAAACCAAGGAACTGATTGTGGACTTTGGAAGGGGTAGGATGGGACCCATAGTCCCGTTTATATCAATGGGTCGATGGTGGAGAGGGTCAAGAGCTTCAAATTCCTGGGTGTGCACATCTCTGAAGATCTCTCCTGGTCCGAGAACACAGATGCAATTATAAAGAAAGCACATCAGCGCCTCTACTTCCTGGGAAGATTATGGAGAGTCGGTTTGACAAGGAGGACTCTCTCGAACTTCTACAGGTGCACAGTAGAGAGCATGCTGACCGGTTGCATCGTGGCTTGGTTCGGCAACTTGAGCGCCCAGGAGCGGAAAAGAATACAAAAAGTAATAAACACTGCCCAGTCCATCATCGGCTCTGACCTCCCCACCATCGAGGGGATCTATCGCAGTCGCTGCCTCAAAAAGGCTGGCAGTATCATCAAGGACCCACACCATCCTGGCCCCACACTCATCTCCCTGCTACCTTCAGGTAGAAGGTACAGGAGCCTGAAGACTGCAACGTCCAGGTTCAGGAATAGCTACTTCCCCACAGCCATCAGGCTATTAAACTCAACCCAAACAAAACTCTGAGCATTAATAGCCCATTGCACTTTATCTGTTTATTTATGTGTGTGTGTATATATTCATTGGTATATGGACACACTGAATGTTCTGTATTCAATGCCTACTATATTCTGTTGTGCTGAAGCAAAGCAAGAATTTCATTGTCCTATCTGGGACACATGATGATAAACTCTCTTGAATCTTGAATCTTTAGACCTCAGAGACACAACGTGGAAACAGGCCCTTCCGCCCACTGAGTCCAAAGGGCCAGAAACACTGGTTCAATCCCGACTACGGGTGCTGTCTGTACAGAGTTTGTACGTTCTCCCCGTGACCACGTGGGTTTTCTCCGAGATCTTAGGCTTCCTCCCACACTCCAAAGATATAAAGAGTTTGAGGTTAATTGGCTTGGTATAAATGTAAATTGTCTCTAATGTGTACTAGGGCTGAATGGCCTACTCCTGCACCTATTGTCTAATGTGCGGGGATTGCTGGTCGGTGCAGACTCGATGGGCTGAAGGGCCTGTTTCCAAGCTGTTTCTCTAAACTAAACTAACAAATGAAGCCAATCAACCTACAAACCCTTGTCTTTGGGATGTGGGAGGAAACCGGAGCACCCGGACAAACCCACACGGCCTACATTGGGGGCAGTTTATGTAGCCAAGTAATCTATCGTCAGTTTCTTTCTGAAACAAAATGCTTCTTCTGCTGTTTTAGTGAAACAGGCCCTTCAGCCCACCAGGTCCCCACACTAATTCTATCCTACACACACCAGGTAAAATTTACAGAGGGCCAATTAACATACAAACCTTCACGTCTTTGGAGTGTGGGAGGAAACCCATGTGGTCACAAAGAGAACGTGCGAACTCCGCACGGACAGCACCGGAGGTCAGGATCGAACCTGGGTCTCCGAGGCAGCAACTCTACCGCTGCGTCGTGGTTCCGGACTGTTGAACAAATGTCTGACGAAAGCTCTCAACCCAAAATGTTGCCTGTCCATTTCCCTCCGTAGACGCTGGCTTCTTCTCCACGTAATCTTTGACGCCCTTAGTAATCAGGAATATATCAATCTCTACTTTATACATGCCCAATGTCTTGGCCTCTAATGAATTATTCAAGGAAGCACGTGCAAACTCCACACAGATAGCACCCGAGGTCAGGATCGAACCCGGGTCTCTAGAGCTCCACTACCTGCGCCTCAGTACAGCCCCAAAACCACAGTCATAGGGTGATATAGTATGGAAACAGGCCCTTCTGCCCAACTTGCCCACACCAGCCAACATGTCCCAGCTACACTAGTCCCACCTGCCTGCGCTTGGTCCATATCCCTCCAAACCTGTCCTATCCATGTACCCGTCTAACTGTTTCTTAAACATTGGGATAGTCCCAGCCTCAACTACCTCCTCTGGCAGCTTGTTCCATACACCCACCACCCTTTGCGTGAAAAAGTTACCCCTCAGATTCCCATTAAATCTTTTCCCCTTCGCCTTGAACCTATGTCCTCTGGTCCTCGAGTCCTGGGCAAGAGACTCTGTGCATCTACCCCATCTATTCCTCGCATGTTTTTACACACATCCTCTGCAGTCTCCAGTGCCTCCATTCACCTGCAGCGGCACTGGGTCATGTTGACCTGTATCGAGCTACTGGCATGGAGTCAACGTTCACCTTCAATAACCTTCCTGAAGCTTAGACTGAAATCTGAAGAAGGGTCTCGACCCGAAACGTCACCTATTCCTTCTCTCCGGAGATGCTGCCTGTCCCGCTGAGTTGCTCCAGCTTTTTGTGTCTGTACACCTTATGTTGGCTGGATTGTGATCATGTCTAGTCCTGCCGCTGACTGGTTAGCACGCAACAAAAACCTTTTCACTGCACGTGACAATATTAAACTAAACTAAAGATGGGGTTTTAAAATCTTTACTCCTTTGTTATTCCGATTCCCCGACAATTCAGTGGTCGGTTCAGAGTGCAGTTCACCGTCTCGCACCATCTCCAGGTCTCAGAGTGGGATGGTGTCGACCAAATAGCCATCATCACGGCATCAAGCCTCAGCCTGCTACCTCAAACAAAGTGCCAAGTCAATGAGAGGATGTGGTATTGGGGCAGCACAGTGGCACAGCTGGTAGAGCCGCTGCCTCAGTGCCAGAGACCCAGGTTCGATCCTGACCTTGGGTGCTGCCTGTGTGGAGTTTGCACGTATCTCCCTGAGGAACTCATTGCCACAGACGGCTGTGGAGGCCAAGACATTGGGTATTTCGAAAGCGTAGATAGATATGTTCATGTTTAGTAAGGGGGGGGGTCAAAGATTATGGGGAGAAGGCAGGAGAATGGGGTTGAGAGTGAAAAATAGATCAGCCGTGATCGATTGGCTTATCTATTGCCAATAGATCATGGCTACAGATGATCTATATACTTGATGGGCTGAATGGCCTAATTCTGTTACCATATCTTATGGTCTTATGGATCACGTGGGTTTCCTATGGGTGCTCCGGTTTCCTCCCACATCCTGAAGACTAAAGTGGCTTCTATAACATTTCCCCATCAATGCATATGGCGCGGATAAGAAAGTGTGGTAACATAGAACTAGAGCAAATAGGCGATCGATGGTCAGCACGGACTCGATGGGCCAAAGGGCCCGTATCCACGCTGTTTCTCTCTAAAAAGAAAATCATCCCATCATACAGACACTGCAAATTTAGCACTTACTTCCCAAAACACACACACCCCTTCAATAAGCCAAGCGGAGCGAAGGAATGGGTGACGTTTCGGTCGAGACCCTTCTTCAGACGGTGGCGACCCAGAACGTCACCCATTCCTTCTCTCCAGAGAAGCTGCCTGTTCCTGCTGAGTTACTCCATCTTTTTGTGTCTATCTTCGGTTTAAACCAGCATCTGCAGTTCCTTCCCACACAATAAGTCAACCGGACCCTGGTCTGAAGATGACCGAGTCCGGACTCTGACCTCCACTACATTGGCAAATAGTCACTAATGTGTACCATGTACCACTGGCCTGCGATGGTACAAACTGTGCCCGATGATACTTTGTCATTGAAACATTTGCTGTGAAAGTATTTCTGTGTTGTAGTTCGCTCCCTCCACTGCACACTCCTTTGTTCTGTTCTGTTGCAACTTTCACCGAAGGCAGGACTTCCTATTGTGCACGAAGGAAGTGCTGGTTTAAGCCAAAGATAGACACAAAAAGCTGGAGTAACTCAGCGGGTCAGACAACATCTCTGGAGAAAAGGAATGGGTGACGTTTCGGGTCGAGACCCTTTTTCAGTCTGAGAGGATATCAGGGGAAAGGGAAACGAGATATACGATCTAGGTGAAAACAAGTTACAGACAATGAGACTCAACAAGACGACTTTGAAGTTGGTACCACACCCCCCTATCTCCATCCCTCCCCCGCCCAAGTCGTACCAACTTCAAAGTCGTCTTGTTCAGTCTCATTGTCTGTAACTCGTTTTCACCTAGCCCACATCTAACAATGGCCAGCTTCCTCTATCATCGTTTTACTTTTTTGCATATCTTTCATTCAGTGTTCTATATCTCTCTACATCACCATCTACATCTCTCCTTTCCCTTTCCCCTGACTCTCAGTCTGAAGGAGGGTCTCGACCCGAAACATCACCCACTCCTTCTCTCCAGAGATGCTGCCTGTCCCACTGAGTTACTCCAGCGTTTTGTGTCTATCAGAGGTTCCTATTAATTTCTCAGCTCAGTCGAAGCAAACCTATCGGCAGTGTATTTACAGCGAACCTTACTTACAACACCACACACCATTCTCTTGTAAAATACTTCAGCCGAGAATTAGATCCTTAAAGTGGGCTGTGCCAGTAAAGAGGTTAATGGCAAAATCGTTGGATTCAATGTCTCATCTCCCCAGTATCAAGAAGGCCCATGCAGTTAATAGAGGCCTTTCCCAGCTGCTATGGATGCTGGGACAGGCTGCCCTCCATAGAAACCATTCACTTCACTCTCCATAGAAACACTATAGTCCACATGCATGTGGGATAACAACTCTCACCAACTTCTACAGATTTAGTTTAGATTAGTGTAGTTCAGAGATACAGCACGGAAACAGGCCCTTCGGCCCACCGAGTCCCCGCCGACCAATGATCCCGCACATCAACACTATCCTACACACACAAATGATAATTTACACATACACCAGGCCAATTAACCTACAAACCTGTATGTCTTTGGAGTGTGGGAGGAAACCGAAGATCTCGGAGAGATCACGGGGAGAACGTACAAACTCCGTACAGACAGCACGGGATTGAACCCGGGTCTCCGGCACTGTAAGGCAGCAACTCTACCGCTGCGCCATCGTGCCGCCCACACTACGGATACGGCGTAGAAAGCATTTTATATCAGGATGCATCACAGCATGCTTTGGGAACAGCTCCATCCAAGACCACAAGAAAGTGCAGAGAGTTGTGGACGCAGCTCAGACCATCACACAAACCAACCTCCCTTCCATTGACTCCATCTACACCTCACGCTGCCTCGGCAAGGCCAGCAGCATAATCAAGGACCAGTCTCACCCCCTCTTCTCCCCTCTCCCCTCTCCCATCAGCAAACTTAGTTTAGTTTAGAGATACAGCACAAAAACAGGTCCTTCAGCCCATCGAGTCACCATTGACCAGCGATCCCCGCACATTATCACTACCCTACACACACTAGGGACAAAACATCAATACCGTGCCAATTAACCTACAAACCTGTGCATGTTTGGAGTGTGGAAGAAAACCGAAGATCTCAGAGAAAACCCACGCAGGTCACAGGGAATAGGTACAAAGTCTGTACAGAGAGCACCCTTAGTCAGAAGCTAGCAAGCAAGTTTATTTATAGAGCACATTTCAGCAACAAGGCAATTCAAAGTGTTTTACACAAAGCATTAAAAAGCAATTAAAAACAGTCATTAAAAAGAATAGAAAGTATAAACAAGCTAAAATAGAATAAGACAAGTACAACATTGTCACAGTGCAATGTAAGAAATGAATAATTATTTAAGTTAATTAAAATCAGCATCAACAGGAAAGTCTTCAGCCCCGATTTAAAAGAACTGAGAGCTGGAGCGGACCTGCGTTTTGCTGGAAGTTTGTTCCATATATGTGGTGCATAAAAACTAAACGCTGCTTCTCCATGTTTAGTTCTGACTCTGGGGACAGAAAGCAGGCATGACCCAGACGACCATAGAGGTCTGGATGGTTCATAATGTTACAGAAGATCAGAAATATGTTTTGGCCCTAGACCATTCAGTGCTTTATAAACCAACAGTCATATTTGTGTCTATATTCCATTTAAATCAGCATCTGCAGTTCCTTCATACACAATGACATTCTTACTTGCAGCAGCATATGTCAACACAGTACACTGTAAACTAGAAACAATAGTTCAGTGTGTGTGTGTATATATATATATATATATACACACATATTTCCTTGTTTCTACTGGACATTTAGTCAAGGTAAATAGATACATGTCGTTCACACACTCTATCCTGAGTCTATCTTTGGTCCAACCCAACATCTGCAGTGCTTTGGTTCTATATTATTGATCCGTGATTGGCAATTAATCACAGCTCTCGCCGTCCTTAAATTAACAGAATGCACATAGAAACAAGATGCAGGAGCAGGCCACTCGGCCCTTCTAGCCAGCACCGCCATTCAATATGATCATGCCTGATCATCCACAATCAGTACCCCGTTCCTGCTTTCTCCCCATATCCCTTGATCCCGTTAGCCCCAAGAGCTAAATCTAACTCTGTTTTTTACACATAACTTTTTGTTTCCATTGATAATTGACAGTGTAAAACGCTGACGCACACTTGCAGGGAGATTTTTGTACCGTCTGGCAACATGCTCCAAGCAAAACACGGCTGCAATGTGCCGGCTCAAAGCAAGTTGCAGCAGTTTAGTAACTTACATGCTGGCTCTGTGTGGCGAGGGTCTCGCTCCTCCCTTGGGCTGGCTCTGGGAATGAAACCCTCCCATCCTTCAACTTTTCTCAGCCTCCGCCGGGCAGCCGGTGACATTGAGACGGTGCTGGGCGCTGCGGCACTAACACTGCGGGCCTCCTGCACCCATTACACGGGGCTCCCGGCCAAATTCCTGCCTCAATCGCACGTCCTCCTCCTCCTCCTCCTCCTCCTCCTCCTCCTCCTCCTCCTCCTCCTCCTCCTCCTCCTCCTCCTCCTCCTCCTCCTCCTCCTCCTCCTCCCTCTCCCCCCTCCTCTGGTGTGTAAACGCTGCCTTAAGCAACAACAACAACACCCTGGAAGTCCGAGGGCTTAAGGTTCACTTGCGAGACAGAGAAGAGAGATAGAGAGAGAGAGAGACAGACAGACAGAGAGGAGAGATAGAGAGAGTCAAAGATTGTGAGAGAGAGAGAGAGAGAGACAGACAGACAGAGAGGAGAGATAGAGAGAGTCAAAGATTGTGAGAGAGAGAGAGAGAGAGAGAGGAGAGATAGAGAGAGTCAAAGATTGAGAGAGAGAGAGAGAGAGAGACAGACAGACAGAGAGGAGAGATAGAGAGAGTCAAAGATTGTGAGAGAGAGAGACAGACAGAGAGGAGAGATAGAGAGAGTCAAAGATTGAGAGAGAGAGAGAGAGAGAGAGAGAGAGAGACACACACACACAGAGGAGAAATAGAGAGAGTCAAAGATAGAGAGAGAGGAGAGATAGAGAGAGTCAAAGATTGAGAGAGAGAGAGAGAGAGAGAGACACACACACACACACACACACACAGAGGAGAAATAGAGAGAGTCAAAGATTGAGAGAGAGAGAGAGAGAGAGAGAGAGAGAGAGAGAGACAGAGAGGAGAGATAGAGAGTCAAAGATTGAGAGAGAGAGAGAGAGAGAGAGAGAGAGAGAGACAGACAGACAGAGAGGAGAGATAGAGAGTCAAAGATTGAGAGAGAGAGAGAGAGAGATAGAGAGAGAGACGGAGGAGAAATAGAGAGAGTCAAATATTGAGAGAGGAACAGAGACAGAGAGAGACAGAGAGAGAGATACACACACACACACACACACACACACAGAGGAGGAGAGAGACAGAGATTGAAAGAGGAACAGACAGAGAGAGACACGCAGACAGACAGAGAGGACGAGAGAGACAGAGATTGAGAGAGAGAGAGAGAGAGAGAGAGAGAGAGAGAGAGAGAGAGAGAGAGAGAGAGAGAGAGAGAGAGAGGGGGACAGAGAGACGGGGAGACAGAGAGTGACAGGAAGACTTGGAGTGAGAAATAAAGAGCAGAAGGCACTTGTTCCTCAAGGATTCTTGCAGCGCATTCCAGGGACCTTATTCTCCACCCCTTATGGGGACTGTCCACAGAATGAAATGGTGTGTTTCTGCTCTGGCCCTGGCTCCGCCTCGCTGTGTTCTTGGAGGCAGAGTCCCACAACCAGCTTGTTGCTGGGAAGAAAGGGACACACAGCCGAAGGTCGACACAAATATGCTGGAGTCACTCAGCGGGACAGGCAGCATCTCTGGGGAGGAGGAATGGGTGACGTTCCGGGGCGAGACCCTTCTTCAGACTGAGAGTCAGGGGAGAGGGAGACTAGAAAAAGTGCAAAGGACAAATGAATGAAAGAATCAACTCTGATCAAGGAAATGTAGAGCCCACAATGGTCCATTGTTGGCTGTGGAGATGGTGATAATGAGTGGATACAAACTACTTCTACTAGGGCAGCACAGTGGTGCAGCGGTAGACTTGCCTCAAAACGCCAGAGACCCTGGATCGATCCTGACTATGGGCGCTGTCTGTGTGGAGTTTGAACGTTTTCCCCATGACCTGCGTGGGTTTTCTCCGGGTGCTCCGGTTTCCTCCCACACTCCAAAGACGTACCGGTTTGTAGGCTAATTGGCTTGGCATAATTGTAAATTTTCCCTCGTGTGTGTAGGATAGCGTTAGTATGTGGGCATCGCTAGTCGGCACAGACTCGGTGGGCCGAAGGGCCTGTTCTCAACTAAATGAAACTAAATACAAACGGTGAAACTAAGCAGGATGACGAGGGTGGGATGGGGACGGAGAGAGTGGGAATGGAAGGGTCTAGCCTGCCCGCTGTGTGTGTGCATGCGCGTGTGTGTGTCTGTGTGAATGCGTGCGTGCACATATGTGTGTGTGCGCATGTGTGTGCATCTGCCTATGTGTGTGCATGTGGCATGTGTAGGCATGCACATGTGCGTGCATACGTGTGTGCGTGTGTTTGCATGCATGTACGCATGTGTGCGTGTATTTGCACGTGTGTGCGCATGTACATACGTGTGTGCATGTTTGCATGTGTGTGTGTGACCATGTGTGTGTGTGCATGTATACATGCATGTGTGCGTGTTTGCATGTGTGTGCGTGTGTACATGCGTGTGTGCATATGTGTGTGCATGTGTGCACGTGTTTGCATTTGTGTGCACGTGTACATGTGTGTGCGCGTGCAAATGCATGGGGGCAAACATGTGTGCATACGTGTGGGCGTGTTTGCATGTGTGTGCGTGTGTGCGCAATTGCATGTGTGCGCGCGTGTACATGTGTGTGTGCATGTGTGTGTGCACGTGTACATGCGTGTGTGTGCGCGTGTACATGCGTGTGCACGTTTGCATGTGTGTGTGCGTGTAATTGCGTGTGTGTGTGTGTGTGTGCATGTGTGTGCGTAGTTTCCTCCCATTGCCACTCTCCCTACCGCTGCTGCACTTCTGATGCCAACCATATTCAGTCCTTGCCTGTCACTGACATGGTCATAAGAGTTCATAAGTGATAGGAACAGAATTAGGCCATTCAGCCCATCAGATCTACTCCGCTATTCAATCATGACTGATCTATCTCTCCTCAATCCCATTCTCCTGCCTTCTCCCCATAACCTCTGACACCCGTACTAATCAAGAATCTATCTATCTCTGCCTTAGAAATATCCACTGACTTGGCCTCCACAGCCGTCTGTGGCAATGAATTTCACAGATTCACCACCTTCTGACTAAAGACATTTCTCCTCATCTCCTTCCTAAAAGAACGTCCTTTAATTCTGAGGCTGTGACCTCTGGTCCTAGACTCTCCCACTAGTGGAAACATCCTCTCCTCATCCACTCTATCCAGGCCTTTCACTATTCGGTGAGTTTCAATGAGGTCCCCCCATCATTCTTCTGAACTCCAGCGAGTACAGGCCCAGTGCCGACAAATGCTCATCACCTACTCATTCCTGGGGTCATTCTGGAGTGGGTCATTCCTTTGCAACAGCTCTCTCTGTCCGTGGCTGCTGGAATGCCTTGAAGGAGTGTTTTCAGGAGCAGTGTGAAAGGCCCATTGTAGAATCCCAGCTGTGTGACAGACTGTTCACACATTCTCTCTGAGAGCCCTTCCCCTTGCATTGGCACTGAAGGCTCATCATGTGACTCGATCGTCACAGAGGACAGTAAATCATGACCTGTAAACGTGCGGGGAATTGAGCTGAAAGCCAGCGTTTGGTTTCAGAGATACAGCGTGGAAACAGGACCTTCGGCCCACAGAGTCCGTGCTGTCCAGCGATCACCCGCGCATCTACTAGTTCTATGTTATCCCAGTGTTGCATCTTACACACACACTAGGGGCAATTTACAGAGGCTGATTCACCTGCAAACCCGCACATCTTTGGGATGTGGGAGGAAGCCGGAGCACCCAGAGAAAACCCACGCAGGTCACAGAGGGAATGTACAAAATCCAGTGGTCAGGATCGAACCGGGATCTCTGGCACTGTGAGGAAGCAACTCTACTGCTGTGCCACCCACAGTGTTTATGTTGACATAACATCATCAGGTAAGAATGAAGGGGGCTAATGGGGGCCACCATTAGTCCATGTGGGCCATTCATTCATAAAAAGGCACTTAGGTTAACGTGGACATGCCCCCTTAAAGGAGCGTTGTCATGGCAACACAGGGCATTCAGCAGACACATGCTTTAGTTACTGGCCTTAGAGTTGAGAGATGGAAACTGTCCCTTTGGCCCATCATGCCCACGCCAACCAACATGCACCCATTTCCAGCGTGACAACATCTTTCCCACAACATGGCGTCCAAAACTCAACACGATAAAAACGTCACTCATTCCTCGACCCGAAACGTCACCTATTTCCTTCACTCCATAGATGCTGCCTCACCCGCTGAGTTTCTTCAGCATTTTTGTCTACCTTGGCTTTACCTTGCACTAAACGTTATTCCCTTATCATGTATCCATACAATGTAAATGGCCAGATTGTAATCATGTGTTGTCTTTCTGCTGACAGGATAGCACGCTACAAAAATGTTTCACTGTACCTTGGTACACGTGACAATAAACTAAACCGTCCAAGTGTCTATCAATGTTGTTTTACTTTGGAGTCACGTGAGTGACTACGTGAAGAAGGCCGTCAGCCCACATGCGCGTCATTATGTCTAGCGCATTGTGCAACGCGCTGACTGGCAGGCGCGCTGCTCCTGCCAGCGGTAAGTTTAAACCCCAAGGTAAGTGTTAGACTTTCTAGGTTATGTTTTCTATTACAGGAATCTCTTCTCACAGAGTTTTCCTGTTGGATTTCGAGGCGAAGTCGGGATGGGCCGCGGGGAAACCTTTATGGACCGCGGGGTAATCCCAGTCACGGACCGCGGGGAATCCCGGTCACGACCTCGGGGAATCCCGGCCACGGACCGCGGGGAACCGGCTACGGAGAGGGTAAGCCACTCAATTATATCTCATTCTCTGAGGAGGGGAGCGTAGGGAAGAGGCCCATTGACTCAAACAAGTCGGGCCAGGAGGATTCCTGATGGAGAGGATCCCCTCCTTCAATGGGTAACGTCTTCGGACGTCTAACCCACATGGAGCACCTGATGGAGAGGTGCTCCACAATGGTATGCTCCAAGGAGGGAATTATATCACCGGGGGTCTCCTCGGGGCCCGCGGCAGCGGCACCAGTTTACAGGGCTGCACAGTGTCTCCCTCTCTGAGGAGGGCAGCAGTCAGGGTCAGTTCTGTCTGACTCGGAGTTCAGTACCACGAGGCACGAAGGGTATGGTCCGTGGAGGGGCCATATCAACACAGGTCTCGTCGGGGGCCTGCGGCAGCACCTGTTTCAGGGCTGCTTACTATCGCCCTCGCCATGGAGAGGAGTGCGAGGGGTCAGTGTGTAACTGACTCCAAACTGGGAAGTATGTTCGTGGAACATACTGGAGTACGTGTGTGAGGTACAAGAATGTCTGTCATTACATCCAGGTTTGCGACATCCTCACAAGCGAAGGAGAGCTGCAGGAAGAGCGGTTCCAGCCGTTGGCAGCAAAACCTCACGTCACGTCATAACAGGAACAGGTGATGGCTGTGAGACACCATGCACCTGTAAATTGTTCCTGAAAGTGCCGGCAGTGAACAGCGCTATCAGGGGTGACTTTGGAGGGGCATGGAACCCCAGGTAACCAGCCGTCGAATCTTCTCTTCAGGTAAGCCTATTCAACAGGTGGACCTGCATGAGGGAGCTAAAGCTGTCGAACTACGAGTACAGCCTCATCGTTTCGGCAACAACACACCCCACGCCTCCATCGGCAGTAAGCGGTTCACTGAAGCTGGTGGCAGCCAGCAAGCTGGGCAGAGGTCTTTTAGGCCAAGGCCCAAGCCGGTCTCAGGAAAAATATGGAATCCACGTACCCTACCAGTCCTACTCTCCAATCAAGGACGGAAATAGAACCCGCATCAGGGGCCTTTGGGCTTACCACAAGACCACCGGTACCCATGAAGGTAGGTGGGTCTGGTTCTTTCCGAAACATGGGGTATGTGGACCATTTACAAGTTGGTAATATTGACACTTATTTTTTGTACTAATGACAAAGTAAACATGTGATTAGTTTATACTGCACAGTATACAAGGATTCCAAGCAGGCTTGGAATTGTGGCCAGAGTTGTCTTTTGAAGCAGCCTCAGGATTATGGCCAGGTTTGCCTTTCGACACAGGCTCGGAAATATGACCAGAGTGTGTTTTCAAGGCAGGCTCGGAACTATGGCAGGCGTGGCCTGATCATTGTGTAAGATGCAGGATGTCGGTTCATCCCTGATTAACTCGCTTGTGCAGTATAGACATTTGAGCATAGCAAGCTTCATTACTGTCTAACAACTGATTTCCATTGGATCTTTATGGCATGCATTGATCTCAAAGATGCATACTGTTCAGTTCTCATTCACAGGGATCACAGGAGATATTTGAAATTTAGCTGGATGGGGCAATAATAACGGTTAAAACGTTGCAAAATATGCTAACTTCAGTTCCCAGGCTATTTACCAAATTATTAAAACCGGTGCTTGGGCTGCTTAGAGCTCAAAAACATTTGTTATGGCCCAACTACATGATATTCTAAACGCTGTATTTTGCTAAAATTAACTGTTTCGGCCGTACACTATATTTGAGAAATTGGGGTTTCTCATCCATCCAGTTAAGTTTAAGTTGATACCAACTAGAGTTATTGATTATTGGGATCTATCTTTAACTCTATTAATTTACTGTGACTCCGCCCTGCAGCAAGAGATTGGAATGATTAAAAGCCTGTAACAACCTTGTTGTTAGGAAGTAGCCTCTATTCATCAAGTGTAATTGGCAATATAGTGGCTGTGTTTTCAGCTGTGCATTTGGACCTTTGCATTATCAGAACTTACAACGTGCAAAGGAATAACTTCTGCAGTGCCATATAGGTCATTATTAACAGACCTATGCTATTACCAGCTGAAGCTATCAAAGTCACAATGGTGGATGAACAGTATTCAACATTGTTCCTGTAACTTTTGCTCAGTAACTCTTCAGTTATATTACAAACTGATGCTAGTACTCAAAGATGAAAAATTACGAATACCATCTCTAGTTACGCAGGCGGATGGGCTTTGCATGAGTTACCATTTTTCAGTTATATGGTATCAACTACTGTAACTATAAGACACTAGCTGTATTCTATGGATTAAAAGTTTATTGTGCGAATATGCATAATCTGCATGCTCAACTCCAAGTTGATACACTATGGTGGTGGCATATGTTAATCACATGGGTGCAGTCAAGTTAAATATCCTGTGATAATTTACCTAACCTCATTTGGCACTGGTATATCATCACGTAAAATCTATGACAACACAGAATGGATGTTGTATCACAAAGTATTTAATGACATTGTGGTTCGATGGAACAATGAATATCAATATGTTTACATCCAGGCTCAATCACCATTGTAAAAATATGTGGCACAGTGGCAATAGATGTATTCTCGCTACACTGAGGAGGAATGTTCTTTATGTCTTTCCTCCATTTTTCCTCATCAGTCGGGTCTTGCACAAAATCCAGCAAGATCTTGCCTCAGGCATTTCGTACTGCCTGACTGGCCTATGCAGCCATGGTTCCCGCGAAATGTTGGGAATAATATAGGACCTTATATGGTTATCCTAAACACAAAAATTTGGTGGTCCAACCTCGTGACTCGGGAAACCATCCTCTGCATGATAAAATCAATTTATAGACTTGCAGACTCTGAGAGACCGTTCCGGCGGCTCGGGTTGCCAGACTGATCTATGTACGTGCTCACTGCAGAGTGCAGGGATAGCACTGAAAAAGCAGCACATTTTTCCTCATCAGGAGATGGGAAGTGTTTTGTTTTAATGCCAATGTTACATATAATAAGGCACGGATAACTAACGTCTCGGAGTTCACTTTCAGATGGGTCTTTGACAATTAATTAAGTTACAGTACCATTAACTGTGCCAACGTGCTTTCTCATCATAGTTGCTGCAGCGATCGGGACCCACTCTGTCGGGTCTAACCCTCTGATATCCAGATTTCTAAAGAATATCTTTAACGCAAATTCTCCCAGGCCCAGGTACTCGGAGATATGGGATGTTAGTAATTGTTCTAAAACTGCTTCGCCAGTGGGGCCCAGCTACATCTCTATCCCTGGTCTAACTCACTTTCAAAGTGGTTATGCTCATGGCGCCAGTCTCAGCGCTACGGGTCCAGCCACTACTTAAATTGTGACTGGACAGGATGGTTACATCTGCTAATAATATAACCATATAACCATATAACCATAACAGCACGGAAACAGGCCATCTCGGCCCTTCAAGTCCGTGCCGAACATTTAAATTTTTTTTTTATTTTTGTATTTTTTTAATTAAAAATAAAATACTTCCCCCTAGTCCCATCTACCTGCACTCAGACCATAACCCTCCATTCCTTTCCCGTCCATATACCCATCCAATCTATTTTTAAAGGATAACATCGAACCTGCCTCCACCACTTCCACTGGAAGCTCATTCCACACAGCTACCACTCTCTGAGTAAAGAAGTTCCCCCTAATGTTCCCCCTAAACTTCTGTCCCTTAATTCTCAAGTCATGTCCCCTTGTTTGAATCTTCCCTACTCTCAATGGGAAAAGCTTATCCACGTCCACTCTGTCTAACCCGCTCATAATTTTAAAGACCTCTATCAAGTCCCCTCTTAACCTTCTGCGCTCCAAAGAATAAAGACCTAACTTGTTCAACCTTTCTCTGTAACTTAGTTGCTGAAACCCAGGCAACATTCTAGTAAATCTCCTCTGTACTCTCTCTATTTTGTTGACATCCTTCCTATAATTAGGCGACCAAAATTGTACTCCATACTCCAGAATTGGCCTCACCAATGCCTTGTACAATTTTAACATTACATCCCAACTTCTATATTCAATGCTCTGATTTATAAAGGCCAGCACACCAAAAGCTTTCTTTACCACCCTATCTACATGAGATTCCACCTTCAGGGAACTATGCACAGTTATTCCTAGATCCCTCTGTTCAACTGCATTCCTCAATTCGCTACCATTTACCGTGTACGTCCTATTTTGATTTGTCCTGCCGAGATGTAGCACCTCACATTTGTCAGCATTAAACTCCATCTGCCATCTTTCAGCCCACTCTTCCAAATGGCCTAAATCTCTCTGTAGACTTTGAAAATCTACTTCATTATCCACAACACCACCTATCTTAGTATCATCTGCATACTTACTAATCCAATTTTCCACACCTTCATCCAGATCATTGATGTACATGACAAACAACAGTGGACCCAACACAGACCCCTGAGGCACCCCACTAGTCACCGGCCTCCAACCTGACAAACAGCCATCCACCATTACTCTCTGGCATCTCCCATTCAGCCACTGTTGAATCCATCTTGCTACTCCACCATTAATACCCAACAATTGAATCTTCTTAACCAACCTTCCATGAGGAACCTTGTCAAAGGCCTTACTGAAGTCCATATAGACAACATCCACTGCTTTACCCTCATCAATTTCCCTAGTAACCTCTTCGAAAAATTCAAGAAGATTAGTCAAGCATGACCTTCCAGGCACAAATCCATGTTGACTGTTCCTAATCAGACCCTGCTTATCCAGATGCTTATATATATTATCTTTAAGTATCCTTTCCATTAATTTGCCCACCACTGACGTCAAACTAACAGGTCTATAATTGCTAGGTTTACTCTTCGAACCCTTTTTAAACAACGGAACAACATGCGCAGTACACCAATCCTCCGGCACTATTCCCGTTTCTAATGACATTTGAAATATTTCTGTCATAGCCCCTGCTATTTCTACACTAACTTCCCTCAATGTCCTAGGGAATATCCTGTCAGGACCTGGAGACTTATCCGTTTTCATATTTTTCAAAAGTGTCCGCACCTCCTCTTCTTTGAATCTCACAGTTTCCATTGCTACTCTGCTCGTTTCCCTTACCTCACATAATTCCATATCCTTCTCCTTCGTGAATACCGAAGAAAAGAAATTGTTCAATATCTCCCCCATCTCTTTTGGCTCTGCAGATAGCTGTCCACTCTGACTCTCTAATGGACCGATTTTATTCCTTGTTATCCTTTTGCTATTAATATAGCTGTAGAAACCCTTTGGATTTACTTTCACCTTACTTGCCAAAGCAACCTCATATCTTCTTTTAGCTTTTCTAATTTCTTTCTTAATATTCTTTTTACATTCTTTATACTCCTCAAGCACCTCATTTACTCCATGCTGCCTATAATTATTGTAGATCTCTCTCTTTTTCCGAACCAAGTGTCCAATTTCCCTTGAAAACCATGGCTCTTTCCATTTTTTACTATTTCCTTTCAACCGAACAGGGACATAAAGATTCTGTACTCTTAAAATTTCACCCTTAAATGTCCTCCATTTTTCTTCTACATCCTTCCCATAAAACAACATGTCCCAATTCACTCCTTTTAAATCCTTTCGCATCTCCTCAAAGTTAGCCTTTCTCCAAACAAAAATCTCAACCCTAGGTCCAGTTCTGACCCTCTCCATAATTATATTGAAACTAATGGTATTGTGATCACTGGACCCGAAGTGCTCCCCGACGCATACCTCCGCCACTTGCCCTGTCTCATTTCCTAACAGGAGGTCCAGCACTGCCCCTTCTCTAGTAGGTACCTCTATGTATTGCTGCAAAAAACTATCTTGCACACATTTTACAAACTCCAAACCATCCAGCCCTTTTACAGAATGTGTTTCCCAGTCTATGTGTGGAAAATTGAAATCTCCCACAATCACTACCTTGTGCTTACTACTAATATCTGCTATCTCCTTACATATTTGCTCTTCCAATTCTCGCTCCCCATTTGGCGGTCTATAATATACCCCTATAAGTGTTGCTACACCTTTCCCATTTCTCAGTTCCACCCAAATAGCCTCCCTAGACGAGCCCTCTAATCTATCCTGCCAAAGCACTGCTGTAATATCTTCCTTGACAAGCAATGCAACACCCCCACCTCTTGCCCCTCCAATTCTATCACCCCTGAAGCAACGAAATCCTGGAATATTTATTTGCCAATCACAGCCCTCCTGCAACCATGTTTCACTGATCGCCACAACATCATACTTCCAGGTGTCAATCCAGGCTCTAAGCTCATCCACCTTTCTTACAATGCTCCTAGCATTAAAATATACACATTTAAGAAACCCACCACCACTTATTCTCTGTTTATTATCTTTTTCTTCTTTCTCCCCTACATTTTGGGTCCGAGTGCTTCCCTTCTCTGCCTCCTGCCTCCCACATTTTCCACTAGCTTTCTCTATTTGAGTCCCTCCCCCCAACCGTTCTAGTTGTTTATTATGTAGTTAAGCAGAGCAGACCAGGGGCGTCAGGTCCTAAACAATTTTTCATGGCATACCCCATGGACCTTCGGTTGTCTGTGGTCACACATTTACAACAATACGTCAAGGTCACCAAGAGCCTTAGAAGCTCTGCACTAGCAATGTTTGTTAGTTACTAAAAACCTCATAAAGGTATCTATCCAGACCATCTCCAGGTGGTCAAACGGGTTTTGGCTTATGCAGCAGTAGATACTAATATTTTCTATCTCACTCCACTAGGGCTGCTACAATATTAGCAGCAAGGGTTATGTACGTTCCACTGGACCACATCCTAGCGGCTGCAGGATGGTCAAACGAACGAACTTTCTAACATTTTATAATAACCCATTGCCAGACCGGGTTTTTTTTGTGCCAAATTCCATTTATGTTTTGTTTCATAGTTTCCCCCAGGATGGTAGTGGTCACTATTATTTTCCTTTGATGATTAAAGCATCAGCATTTTTAACAAACTATGCCATGGCTGAATGCATTAATCTTTTTCACTCATCCATGGTCAACGTTTGTGACGCCTGGACTCGTATCCGGCATGAAATCACAGAGCTTCAAAGTCTTCACGTAGTCACTCACGTGACTCCGAAGTAAAATAGTAAGATTAAACGAGAACTTACCAGTTTGAAGTTTGATCTTTATTTTATGAGGAGTTACGATGAGCGATTACGTGCCCACCGCTCCCAACCCTCATATTATAGAGGTCATCTGGTAGTTCTAGTTCTCTCCAATCTTACTATGTTCAGGTCAACTACTGTTATCTGTGATTTCACTCCGCTGCTTTGAAGATTGACGCACATGCGGGCTGACGGCCTTCTTCACGTAATCGCTCATCGTAACTCCTCATAAAATAAAGATCAAACTTCAAACTGGTAAGTTCTCATTTAATCTTACTATAATAGTACCTTCCTCAACTGCCTCCTCCAGCAGCTGGATCCATTTACACACAGACCTCTATAATAAACCTCTGAATTATTAAAGACAGCCATCATTAGTGTCCCTTTTTGAAGAATTCTCACATAAGAACAAAAAGTAAAGTCCCAAATTGTGTCTGAAAGTTACCTTGAAAAGAATATGCTTCACACTGTGACTATTAGTTCAAGGCAATGCTTGTTTGGAACACTAACTATAGTTTGGAACATTTTAAAATGCTTAATTAGAGATTTGGGCGGCACAGTTGTGCAACTGGTGGAGCCGCTGCCTCATAACGTAATAGACCGAGCTTCGATCCTAACCTTTAGTGCTGTCTGTGTGGAGTTTGTACGTTCCCTCTGCGACTGTGTTTCCCCAGGTGCCCCGGTTTCCTCCCACATCTCAAAGACGTGCGGGTTTGTAGGTTAATTGGCCCTCTATAAATTACCTCCAATGTGTAGGGGGTTCGGCTCAGTCTATTGTCACGTGCAGCGAGGTGCAGTGAAAAGCTTTTGTTGCGTGCTGACCAGCCAGATGAAAGACAACACATGATTACAATCGAGCCATTTACAGTGTACAGATACATGATAAGGGAATGACGTTTAGAGCAAGGTAAAGTTAGTGAAGTCTGATCAAGGATCAGTCTGAGGTTCCCCAATGAGGTAGATAGTAGTTCAGGACTGCTCTCAGGTAGGATGGTTCAGTTGCCTGATAAGATCTGGGAAGAAACTGCCCTAGAATCTGGAGAAACTGTTCCTAAAACTGCATGGCCTAGAACTAGTGATCGATGGTCGACTTGCACTTGGTGGGCCGAAGGTGGCTGGTTCCATGCTGTACCCATCAATGAAAATGTGAATCCAGATTTTTGTGGACAGCACAAAGGGTTGCCCCTCACCATTCACCTCACTTACACCCAACCTCTGGGATCTTCTGAGACCATTTAAAGACTTCATCTAGTTGGACATCAGAACCAGCGAGCATTTCAAGGCACAGTGAGACACGTTGAAGAACTCACCATGAACTAAGTAGCAATAAGCTTGAAATGTAATCTTAAATTATATACAGAATTTACTCCAGCACTCTGTGTCCTTTTTTAAATTTACCCGTTACTAGTTAAAAAACAGTTTGTGGAATGTGGAAAGGCCATCAGTATATATGTGTGTGTGTATATATATATGTCAAAAAGGCACAACAGAGGATGTACTTCCTACAGCAGCTGAGGAAGCACAATCTGCCACAGGCAATGATGGTCCAATTCTATACGGCCATCGTAGAGTCTGTTCTCACCTTCTCCATCATGGTCTGGTTTGGCTCAGCCACCAAGCACGACATCCGGAGGCTGCAGCGAATCGTCTGATCAGCAGAGAAGGTTATTGGCTGCAACCTTCCCTCCATGATGAACTGTACACTGCGAGGGCCAGGAAGCGAGCGGGCAAGATCATCTCTGACCCCTCTCACCTTGGCCACAAACTCTTTGAATCACTTCCCTCTGGAAGGTGACTCCGGACTGTCAAAGCCGCCACAGCCAGACATAAAAACAGCTTTTATCCACGAGCAGTAGCTCTACTCAATAACCAAAAATCTGTAGCCTCCTTTTGCTCTGGTATTTTGTTTGGTTCACATGTTTAATCAATAATGTTTTATTATTAATTTTTAATGTTTTATGTATCATTCGTAACTGTCACTGTATGTCATGTGGGCGGAGCACCAAGGCAAATTCCTTGTGTGTGAATACTTGGCCAATAAACTTATTCATTCATTCATATATCTTCTATCTTATACTTTTAAAACTCTCTGGCTGTCGTCCGTCTGTACGTCTGTACGTCCGTACGCCGCCTTTGATACCGCCCCTGGCCCACACGGCGCGCGGAAAGGCCCATATTTTTTACCATTTCCAAAGAGATGACATTTATCTTTACGAATAGCCACTCCTGATTAAATTCGGTCCTGTTTATGTACACATTTTTAAATAAAATCCATTCCCCCCCCCACCCCCATGTGATTTTCTCCGATTGTCTCCGATTTTCTCCGAAAACGACGCCATCTTTTTTTCGCCGATTTTCACCCCGGGGTCTGAAGCACGTTCGGGAAAAACACCCCGGGGTGTCAAGCACTTTCGGGGACCAGACCCAACGGGTCTGCACTTGGTCTAGTATATATATATATATATATGTGTGTGTGTATAGGAAGGAACTGCAGATGCCGGTTTAAATCGAAGATAGACACAAAAAGCTGAAGTGACTCAGTGGGACAGGCAGCGAGAAGGAATGGGTGACGTTTCGGATCGAGACCCTTCTTCAGACCTTTAGACATATATATATGTTTGTGTTTATAAATATATCTGGGACACATGACAATAAAACACTCTTGACTTGTCTCTTGACTACATCAACATGACAATGTAGCAGATCAGTGCCAGACCCCATGTGCAACCAAACAGTGAGTGCCATTTCACCTACGTAGACATGACAGAACTATGATTGATCATGGAATTGTCCTCTATTCATTACTGTAGTGAATAGGTTGAGACCTCCCAGAGACTTTGAGTGCTCTTTAAAACACTTCATTATCTCAACAGCTGAAAGATTGATATGTTTTTAATAAAGACACCATAACTCCAATGTAAAAGCCAACTGCCTCCCTTAACAGTGCTCCTCTGAGTGTGGGTTGTATCGGGAATGGGTCTGAAGGGAAGAGCTGGAGGTGTTTTTCAATCGCTTGCATTAAGAGTAAATCCAAATAGACACAAAAAGCTGGAGTAACTCAGCGGGACAGGCAGCATCTCTGGACAGAAGGAATGGGTGACGTTTCGGGTCGAGACCCTTCTTCAGACTGAGAGATTAAGGGACTCAAGGGGCTGTCCCACTGCGGCGACCTAGTCCGCAAATTTGGATGAGTGTCTTCGACCATCAAGCTCGAGGGCACTCGCCTGAAAAACCTCGAGCTGGATCGACCGTCAGCGATGAAACCGCGAGCTGGATCAACCGACGGCACGCGCACACACACAAACACATCGCAAAGGCGGGGGCCAGGGAAAGCGGGGGAGCGCTGTCTGAAATTCACACCCGCGGTGAAGAGGAAGGTAAAAGACGGCTGCACAGTGTACAGTAAGTCCGTTAGAGAGCGCGGAGAGGGGGGGGGGAGAGCAGGGGAGAGAGGGGGAGAGAAGGAGAGAGAAGGGGAGAGAAGGAGTGGAGACACTTTTAAGAAGTCAGACAACGTTTAATAAAGTTTGGCGGGCATTTAAACTATCGGTCGGTTTTCCTTGGTCCTGAAAACTCCAATTAGCCAATTAAAATGCCCAGTCAGCGAAGGAGATTGCCTACGGCTGCCCTCGACAGCCTGTAACTAAATAGCGACCCCACTCCACTGCACTACGAGTTCAAAAGAACCATGCCGACCAAATTTTACTCGCGGAAAATTTTGCAACATGCAGAAAATTTTTCCGAGACCTAGCTGAGGCCGCGAACATTCGGGAGCTTCCCTCGAGCATGAAGGAGAGTTCCAGTGACCTTATAGGACCTCCTAGGACCACGTGTCGACCATGCCGCGAGTTTGAGTCGAGGGCAAACTCTTCTAAACTCGCAGATTAGGTCGCCCAAGTGGGACAGCCCCTTTAGTCTGAAGAAGCATCCGGACTCAGTCTAAAGAAGTTCAGTATTCCGACTGCACATGCCCAGGTCATAGGTCACTCGCGATAAACATTCTCGGGAATTCTTAGCGAATTTATGGAGGTCAAATCAATGGATATTTTTAAGGCAGAGATAGATAGTTTTTTGATCATTTCGGGTGCTAGGGGTTATGGGGAGAAGGCAGGAGAATGGGGTTAGGAGGGAGAGATAGATCAGCCATGATTGAATGGCGGAGTAGACTTGATGGCTTAATTCTTCTCCTATCACTTATGAATTTATAAGCAATGTCTGTGCCAAACACGATACATAGATACATAGATACATAGAAAATAGGTGCAGGAGTAGGCCATTCGGCCCTTCGAGCCTGCACCGCCATTCAATATGATCATGGCTGATCATCCAACTCAGTATCCCATACCTGCCTTCTCTCCATACCCCCTGATCCCCTTTAGCCACAAGGGCCACATCTACCTCCCTCTTAAATATAGCCAATGAACTGGCCTCAACTACCCTCTGTGGCAGAGAGTTCCAGAGATTCACCACTCTCTGTGTGAAAACGTTTTTCCTCATCTCGGTCTTAAAGGATTTCCCCCTTATCCTTAAGCTGTGACCCCTTGTCCTGGACTTCCCCAACATCGGGAACAATCTTCCTGCATCTAGCCTGTCCAACCCCATAAGAATTTTGTACGTTTCTATAAGATCCCCTCTCAATCTCCTAAATTCTAGCGAGTATAAGCCAAGTCTATCCAGTCTTTCTTCATATGAAAGTCCTGACATCCCAGGAATCAGTCTGGTGAACCTTCTCTGCACTCCCTCTATGGCTATAATGTCCTTCCTCAGATTTGGAGACCAAAACTGTACGCAATACTCCAGGTGTGGTCTCACCAAGACCCTGTACAACTGCAGTAGAACCTCCCTGCTCCTATACTCAAATCCTCTTGCTATGAAGGCCAACATACCATTTGCTTTCTTCACTGCCTGCTGCACCTGCATGCCTACTTTCAATGACTGGTGTACCATGACACCCAGGTCTCGCTGCATCTCCCCATTTCCTAATCGGCCACCATTTAGATAATAGTCTGCCTTCCCGTTTTTGCTACCAAAGTGGATAACCTCACATTTATCCACATTATACTGCATCTGCCAAACATTTGCCCACTCACCCAGCCTATCCAAGTCACCTTGCAGTCTCCTAGCATCCTCCTCACAGCTAACACTGCCCCCCAGCTTAGTGTCATCCGCAAACTTGGAGATGTTGCTTTCAATTCCCTCGTCCAGATCATTAATATAAATTGTAAATAGCTGGGGTCCCAGCACTGAGCCTTGCGGTACCCCACTAGTCACTGCCTGCCATTGTGAAAAGGACCCGTTTACTCCTACTCTTTGCTTCCTGTTTGCCAGCCAGTTCTCTATCCACATCAATACTGAACCCCCAATACCGTGTGATTTAAGTTTGTATCCTAATCTCTTATGTGGTACCTTGTCGAAAGCCTTCTGAAAGTCCAGATACAACACATCCACTGGTTCTCCCCTATCCACTCTACTAGTTACATCCTCGAAAAATTCTATAAGATTCGTCAGACACGATTTACCTTTCGTAAATCCATGCTGACTTTGTCCAATGATTTCACCACTTTCCAAATGTGCTGCTATCCCATCTTTAATAACTGACTCTAGCAGTTTCCCCACTACCGATGTTAGACTAACTGCTCTGTAATTCCCCGTTTTCTCTCTCCCTCCCTTCTTAAAAAGTGGGGTTACGTTTGCTACCCTCCAATCCTCAGGAACTACTCCAGAATCTAAAGAGTTTTGAAAAATTATCACTAATGCATCCACTATTTCTGGAGCTACTTCCTTAAGTACTCTGGGATGCAGCCTATCTGGCCCTGGTGATTTATCGGCCTGTAATCCATTCAATTTACCCAACACCACTTCCCGACTAACCTGGATTTCACTCAGTTCCTCCATCTCCTTTGACCCGCGGCCCCCTGCTATTTCCGGCAGATTATTTATGTCTTCCTTAGTGAAGACAGAACCAAAGTAGTTATTCAATTGGTCTGCCATATCCTTGTTCCCCATGATCAATTCACCTGTTTCTGACTGCAAGGGACCTACATTTGATTTAACTAATCTCTTTCTCTTCACATATCTATAAAAACTTTTGCAGTCAGTTTTTATGTTCCCTGCCAGTTTCCTTTCATAATCTATTTTCCCTTTCCTAATTAAGCCCTTTGTCCTCCTCTGCTTGTCTCTGAATTTCGCCCAGTCCTCTGGTATGCTGCTTTTTCTGGCTAATTTGTACGCATCATCTTTTGCTTTGATACTATCCCTGATTTCCCTTGTTATCCACGGATGCACTACCTTCCTTGATTTATTCTTTTGCCAAACTGGGATGAACAATTTTTGTAGTTCATCCATGCAGTCTTTAAATGCCTTCCATTGCATATCCACCGTCAACCCTTTTAGAACTAATTGCCAGTCAATCTTGGCCAATTCACGTCTCATACCCTCAAAGTTACCTTTCTTTAAGTTCAGAACCATTGTTTCTGAATTAACAATGTCACTCTCCATCCTAATGAAGAACTCAACCATATTATGATCACTCTTGCCCAAGGGGGCACGCACAACAAGTCTGCTAACTAACCCTTCCTCATTACTCAATACCCAGTCTAGAATAGCCTGCTCTCTCGTTGGTTCCTCTACATGTTGGTTTAGATAACTATCCCTCATACATTCCAAGAAATCCTCTTCCTCAGCACCCCTGCCAATTTGATTCACCCAATCTATATGTAGATTGAAGTCACCCATTATAACTGTTTTGCCTTTGTTGCACGCATTTCTAATTTCCTGTTTGATGCCATCCCCAACTTCACTACTACTGCTAGGTGGCCTGTACACAACACCCACCAGCGTTTTCTGCCCCTTAGTGTTTCGCAGCTCTACCCATACCGATTGGCAAGATAACCTAACCTCCTCTGCCTGTATGTGATCAATACC
Organism: Malacoraja senta; assembly: GCA_038087875.1. Classification (NCBI taxonomy): domain Eukaryota; kingdom Metazoa; phylum Chordata; class Chondrichthyes; order Rajiformes; family Rajidae; genus Malacoraja; species Malacoraja senta. Next base: position 33,526 of record JAXLNO010006163.1, on the reverse strand, counting down.
TCTCCATTACCAGCATGTCCATGTACCTGTCTAAACGCCTCTTGAAACCAACCACTCTCCATGAAAAACCTGCCCCGCACATCTCGTTTTAAACTTTGCCCCTCAAGTCTTTGACTTGTCCACCCTGACAGCACCTGGGGTTGGGATTGAACTCAGATCTCTAGCACTGTGAGGCAGTAACACCACCAGCTGCGCCATTATGCTGGCACAAAGCTAGTAGCTTGGGGAGCTCTTTACTAAGCAACATGGGCTGAGAGTCCTCCTTTAATATTGAAATATTTCTATAGTTCTATTCATAGAGTCACACAGCGCGGAAACAGGCCCCTCGGCCCAACTTGCCCACACCAGCCAACATGTCCCGGCTACACTAGTCCCACCTGCCTGCGTTTGGTCCATGTCCCTCTAAACCTGTCCTATCCATGTACCTACCTGCTTCTTAATTGTTGGGATAGTCCCTGCCTCAACTACCTCCTCTGGCAGCTTGTTCCATACACCCACCACCCTTTGTGTGAAAAAGTTACCCCTCAGGTTCCTATTAAATCTTTTCCCCTTCACCTTAAACCTATGTCCTCTGGTCCTCGATTCACCTACTCTGGGCATCTCATCTACCCGATCTCTTGCAACTGAAGGCTCCCCTGTCGGTGCAGTCTGACCCAGGACTGCACGAGTCATAGCCAAAAGTATGTGACCTTCTGAGTCCGCCACCATCCTGAAATCATCTGTAGCCTTTCCGCTGACTGGAGAGCATGCAACAAAAAGCTTTTCACTGTACCTCGGTACACGTGACACCAAACAAATCAAAACAAAACTATTGATAATAGAAACGAAAATCTGGAGTGACTCAGCGGGACCGGCAGCATTTCTGGAGAAAACGGATTGGTGGCGTTTCGGGTCGAGACCCTTCTTCAGACTGAGAGTCCGGGGAAAGGGAAACGAGAGATATGGATGGTGAAATAGAGAGATATAGAACAATGAATGAAGGATATGCAGACAAGATGACGATGATGAAGGAAACAGATGCGGGCTAGGTGAAAACGGGTTGCAGACAATGAAACTCACCAAGACGACATTGAAACTAATGCAACGACTAGAGTGGGGGAGGGATGGAAGAGAGTGGGGATGCAAGCGTTACTTTATTTAGAGAAATCAATATTCATACCATTGGGTTGCAAGCTGCCCAAACAAAATATGAGGTGCCCAAGCAAAAGCCAAACTAATCCTTCATTCTGCCCTTTGTACGATGCCTTTTCCCACTTCACTCTTTGTCATGAAGGAGGTGAGCCACCATACAATATTCAATAGACAATAGGTGCAGGAGTAGGCCATTCGGCCCTGCAAGCCAGCACCACCATTCACTGTGATCATGGCTGATCATCCACATTTAGTACCCCGTTCCTGCCTTCTCCCCATATTCCCTGACTCCGCTATCTTTAAGAGCTCTATCTAACTCTCTCTTGAAAGCATCCAGAGAATTGGCCTCCACTGCCCTCTGAGGCAGAGAATTCCACAGATTCACAACTCTCTGGGGAAAAAGGTTTTCCTCATCTCCGTTCTAAATGGCTTACCCCTTATTCTTAAACTGTGGCCCACTGGTTCTGGACTCTCCCAATATCGGGAACATGTTTCCTGCCTCTAGCGTGTCCACACCCTAAAGGGCCTGTCCCACTTACGCGACCTTTACAGGCGACTGCCGACACCCGTCATAGGTCGCCGAAATTTTCAACATGTCGAAAATTCAGCGGTGACCTCTCACAACCATAGGAGATCTCTCACGATCATACAGCCTGTGGTCGTGAGAGTTCTCCAAAGAGTCGTCGCATATTTCTGGTCGCAGCTGAATTTTCAACATGTCGAAAATGTCGGCGACCAATGACATGTGCCGACCCCTTATTCTTTGGTGCGAAGTCCTACAGTCACTGATGTTCATGTAAAGGATTGAGAACTCTTAACCAAAAGGACACAAAGTGCTGGAGTAACTCAGCGGGTCAGGCAGCATCTCTGGAGAACATGGACAGGTGACATTTCGGGTCCAGACTACTTCTTTAGACGTTCACAGCTCAGAACCTAAAGTTATTGAAACTTTGGAATTCCCTGTTCCGGGAGAGTCGGAGCGGTGAGATCATCAGAAATATTTAAGGTGGAGATAGATAAATTCTAAAGATAGACACAAAATGCTGGAGTAACTCAGCGGGACAGGCAGCATCTCTGGGGAGAAGGAATGGGTGACGTTTCGGGTCCAGACCTTTCTTCAGGCTCCTAGGTCAACCCTGCACCATCTCTGGCCACAAGTATGTGACCGTGTGAAGTCACCACTCTCCTCCTGGAAGTTTAGGAGTACGTTTCAGACTGGAACAAGTCGGGAAACAGAGGCCTGCCTTTGGCTTCCTGAGAGGAAATGACTTTCAGATCCACGCAAGTGATTGATTTCAGGGGATAAAAAAAAGTAGCCACGTCTGTGTGGAGAGAGGTCTCTCTCTCTCTCTCTCTCTCTCTCTCTCTCTCTCTCTCTCTCTCTCTCTCTCTCTCTCTCTCTCTCTCTCTCACTCTCACTCTCTCTTTCTCTCTTTCTCTCTCTCTCAGACGCAAGCTCTGGGCTAAGATTCACTCCCTCGCCGCTGTTCTCTCTGGTCCCAGCCTCCTGACCCCCATCACACCAGCAGCGTTGCACAGGCCGGGTCGGGGACCGGCGTAATAGTGGGACACCCCTAAGTGGCAATGCTCCCCCTCTCCCCCTCTCCCCCTCTCTCACCTCTCGCAGGTCGCTCCTCGCGTCGGCTGCTCACCCCCTGGTCTCCCAACAGATGTCAGGATTAATGAAATCATGGGCAGCAGGGGTAGAGAGAGAGAGAGAGAGGGAGGGAGGAGTCCAAACTGGAAAACCCTCCACCTCTGCACTCCCGGGCGGCTGGATCCAGAAACACTTCATACGGGAAAAGGATGTTTAATCACTTTAACTTTGCTGGGCTAAGAGAAAGCCCCCGGGACTCCAGCGCAGTGTTACTCTTTCCGTGTTCTCCAGAGTAACCAAGGACTGACTGACTCAACTCTTTTGTCTGTAAGTAAGCCGGCTGTGGATCAAACCAGCAGTGGACTTGCAAAAAACAAAACTAACTGGATTCTGGATTAGATGCAAATGCTGTGCAATTGTTGCATTCATGTTTTAAGGTTTTGTTCCCTTTATTATGGGGTTTGCAGAGTATCTGTTGTCCTGCTGCAAGTGAGAATGTCATTGAAGATTGCAGACACAAAGTGCTGGAGTAACTCAGTGGGTCAGGCAGCATAGAAACATAGACCTAGAAACTTGGTGAATAGGTGCAGGAGTAGGCCATTCGGCCCTTCGAGCCAGCACGGCGCCATTCAATCCAAAATCAGTACCCCGTTCCTGCTTTCTCCCCCATATCCATTGATTCCGTTAGCCCTAAGAGCTAAAGAAGGAACTGCAGATGCTGGAAAATCGAAGGTACACAAAAATGCTGGAGAAACTCAGCGGGTTCCGGAGAGAGGAGGAGAACTTCTTCATAGTATTCCGGAGAGAGGAGGAGAACTTCTTCAAAGTTCTATATAACTCTATCTAACTCTCTCTTGAAAGCATCCAGAAAATTGGCCTCCTGAGGCAGAGAATTCCACATGTTCACAACTTTCTGGGTGAAAAAGAGCTATATGCGTGCACAGCCCGAAGTTGTAAGACAACTTGTTCTGTTTGATCTTCTGTTTGTGCACGCCAGGTTGATTGCATTCGTCGAAACAGGGTGGACCACGTGAAGGTTGCAATCTCCCACCCCAGAAGCATCTCTGGAGAGAAGGAATAGGTGAGGTTTGGGTTGAGACCCTACTTCTGTGTCTTCTATTCCTATTCCTTCCCTCGAGAGATGCTGCCTGTCCCACTGAGTTACTCCAGCATTTTGTGTCTATCTTCCATCCCGACTATGGGTGCTGCCTGTACGGAGTTTGTACCTTCTCCCCGTAACCGCGTGGGTTTTCTCCCAGATCATCGGTTTCCTCCCACACTCCGTAGACGTACAGGTTTGTGGGTTAATTGGCTTGGTGTATGTGTAAATTGTCCCTAGTGTGTGTCGGATAGTGCTAATGTGCGGGGATCGCTGGTCAGTGTGGACTCGGTGGGCCGAAGGGCCTGTTTCCGGCTGTATCTCTAAACTAAACTAAAATAAACTAAAATAAAACATGCACAGGTGACCTTTTAGGTTGGAGCCCTTTTGAATGGATGGAGTCAATAGACAATAGGTGCAGGAGTAGGCCATTCGGCCCTTCAAGCCAGCACTGACATTCACTGTGATCATGGCTGATCATCCACATTCAGTACCCCGTTCCTGCCTTCTCACCATATCCCCCGACTCCGCTATCTTTAAGAACTCTATCTAACTCTCTCCTGAAAGCATCCAGAAAATTGGCCTCCTGAGGCAGAGAATTCCACAGATTCACAACTTTCTGGGTGAAAAATATTTTCCTCATCTCCATTCTAAATGGCTTACCCCTTATTCTTAAACTGTGACCCCTTGGTTCTGGACTCCCCCAACATCGGGAACATGTTTCCTGCCTCTAGCGTGTCCAAACCCTTAATAATCTTATCTGTTTCAGTAAGATCCCTTCTCATCCTTCTAAATTCGAGAGTATACAAGCCCAGCCGCCCCATTCTATCAACATATGACTGTCCCACCATCCCGGGAATTAACCTGGCGAACCTATGCTGCACTCCCTCAATAGCAAGAATGTCCTTCCTCAAATTTGGAGACCAAAACTGCACACAATACTCCAGGTGTGATCTCACCAATCTATTACAGGATATGTTCTCCAGAGACGCTACCTGACACTCTGAGTTCCTCCAGCACTTTGTGCCTCTCTGAGTGTGCGGCCAATGTTATATCGTCTGGCCTGCCAGGTCTTGTGCATTACCCATATCCCTCTATACTCTGCACTTCCATGTGCCTATCCAAAAGCCTCTTAAACACCACTATCATATCTGCCTCCACCACCACCCTGAACAGTGTGTGCCAAAACCTCCACCCCTCTCTGTGTAACAAACATGCCCCCCGACATCTCCAGTAAACTTTCCCCCTTCCACTTCTAGTGCTGGATATTTCCACCAGGGGAAAAGGTTCTGATTGTCTACCCTATCCATGCCTCTCATAGTTTTATATATGTCTGTTGTCTCCCCTCAACCTCTGATGTTCCAGAGGAAACAATCCAAGTCTATCCAACCTCTTCCTGTGGCCTTGCACCCTCTCCAAAGCCTCCACAATCTTCCAGTGACGGAGTGATCAGAACTGCATGCAATACTCCAAATGCAGCCTAACCAACTCTTAGAACTGTATCATGATTTCCTGACCATTATATTCAATGCCCCTAGCAATGAAGGCAAGTATAACATTCGCCACCTTAACCACCGTACTTACTTATGCTGCCAACTTCAGCGAGCTATGAACTTGGACTCCAAGATTCTTCTGCACATCAATGCTGTTGAGGGTCTTGCCATTAACTGTATACTTTTACATTCAACCTCCCTAAGTACAACATCTCACACTAACTCAGGTTAAACTCCATCTGCCATTTCCCCGCCCATCTCTGCAGCTGATCTATATCCCGCTGTGTCTTCCGACAGCCTTCCTCACTGTCTGTAACTCCTCCAATTGTGGTATTGTCAACAAACTTACTCAGCAAACCATCTCGATGTACGTCCAAGCCCTCTAGATATCTATTCAAGAGAGAGTTAGATATAGCTCTTAGGGCTAACGGAATCAAGGGATATGGGAAGAAAGCAGGAACGGGGTACTGATTTTGGATGATCAGCCATGATCATATTGACTGGCGGTGCTGGCTGGAAGAGCCAAATGGCCTACTCCTGCACCTATTGTCTATGTTTCTATATTTAGAGAGAGTCAAGAGTCAAGAGTAGACAAAAATGCTGGAGAAACTCAGCGGGTGAGGCAGCATCTATGGAGCGAAGGAATAGGTGACGTTTCGGGTCGAGACCCTTCTTCAGTCTGAAGAAGGGTTTCGGCCCAAAACATTGCCTATTTCCTTCGCTCCATAGATGCTGCTGCACCCGCTGAGTTTCTCCAACAATTTTGTCTACCTTCGATTTTCCAGCATCTGCAGTTCCTTCTTAAACAAGTCAAGAGTGTTTTATTGTCATATGTCCCAGATGGGACAATGAAATTCTTACTTGCTGCAGCACAACAGAATATGTGAAGATGTAAACATTGTATATAATGGGGGAAGAGGAAAACAATAAAAAAGTTCAATGTAACACATGTAGTGATACAGATGAGCTCAGAAATACTATATTTGAAGATTTTCTGTCGTGCAGCTGGCAAAATGTCGCCTCAGGTAGGCGCCCTTAGATATACTTGTATACCCTGTAAAATGTTGTGCACGTGAATGAAAGGTGAAGGGGGGAATGGCGGGCAGCAATAGCCGGTCTTAATAGAAACTGACAGAAGGAGTCAGTAATCTAATGTTGGAGAATTCATCATTGAATGTGGAAAGGTGTCATGTACCTAGGTGGAAGATGAGGTGCTGTAACTCGAGATTGCACTGGGCTTGATTGTGAACCTCAAGGGCCTGTCCCACTTTCACGACCTTTTTTACTCGTGGGCGTTTTTCATCAGGCTAGAAAAACGCCCCGACCTACTTGATGCCACGAGTACCTACGACTAGCATCACGGCCTGCTACGACCTACCTACGACCTCCTACGACCTCCTACGACCTCGTGACGACCATACTGCGAGTATGAGTCAAGGGCAAACTCGGCAGAGGTCGTGAATTAGGTCGTGAAAGTGGGACAGGCCCTTAAGGAGGCCACGGGGAGAGGGATCAGGGTGGGAGCGTGATGGGGGTTTAAAGTGAGAAGCAACAGGAAGCTGAGGGTCACTTCCGCTCTGCATGACGATCGGCCGGTCTGCACTCGGTTCCTCTTCTCGTGTGAAGGAGGCTACGTGGTAAACACCGAGTGAAGTACAGTAGTTTGGAAGAAGATCAAGAACCGCAGCCTTACCTGGAAAGGCCAAGGATGGTGGGAAGGGAAGAGGTGAAGGGACAGGTGTGGCACCTCCAGCAGTTGCAAGAAGTGTTACAGGGGGAGGTCAGAAGTGGCGGGAGAGGTCAGAAGTGCGGACCATGAAGTTACAAAAACATGTGTCGGAAGGAACTGCAAATGCTGGTTTACACCCAAGATAGACACAAAATGCTGGAGTAACTCAGCGGGCCAGACAGGTTCTCTGGGGAGAAGCAATGGGTGATGTTTCGGGGCAAGACCCTTCATCAGACTGAAGGCATCAGACTCAAGAAACTCCACCGTCGTCAGAAGCATTGGAAGTCTCATTGTGATGAAGGGTCTCAATGCGAAACGTCACCTATTCCTATGGGTGGGTTTTCTCCGGGAGCTCCGGTTTCCTCCCACACTCCAAAGATGTACAGGTTTGTAGGCTAATTGGCTTGGTATAATTGTATCAAAAATTGTCCCTAGTGTGTGTAGGATAGTGTTAATTGGTGTAAAAAAATTGGTGTTAAAAAGTGTAAATTGCCCTGTGTGTGTAAGATAATAATAATAATAATAATAATAATAATAATAATAATAATAATAATAATTTAAAAACTTTATTTCGGACTCAAGGGCCAGACACGGGACAACATTACATAAAAATACATTGCATATAAAACATCATAAAATATATATCAAATCTTAGTATGTCACTTATAAAAGCATCATAAATTATATATTTAAAAAAACACAATACATGAATTAAAATCCAGAATAAAAAAGAATGATCAATGTCCGACAACGAGACAACGATACCAGTGTCTCCACAACTGGGATTCATAGCCTAAACCTTACATTTGACAAGGCCACAATAATTACATTTTTAAAGTCATTTATCCTGCAGATTAATTTATACATATGATTTCTTGGACTAGCTTCTAACGTACTGACTCCTGCAGCCACAAACATCTTACTAGCACTACACCATCTAGGTTTCCTTAGCAGTGTTCTCATGGCATCATTATATGCCACCTTTAGTCTCTGCAGGCATGCCTTTCCATAGTTCGACCACAGGTGCGCAGTATAGAGTGGTGTGCAGTATGCTCTAAACAGCGACATCTTCACCACATCTGTACACGCACCAAACTTACGCAAGAGAATATTTGCCTGTACATACAGCATGCATTGTTGCCTATAAATATCCTCATCATCTGTCATTTGTTCTGCCCAAGATATTTTAGCTTATTACAGACACTAAGATTATTGTCAGACAATTTAAAATCAGGACATTTTAGACATTTATCCTCTTTGGTTCTACAGATCATAACAGCACTCTTACAAACATTATATTTAATATCATGTTCCATACCATACAGCTGGATAGAACTAGTGTACAGGTGATCATTGGTTGGCACGGACTTGTGATGTTTCTGTGATGTATCTCTAACCTAAACTCCGTCTGAAGAAGGGTCTCGACCCAAAACGTCACCTATTCCTTCGCTCCATAGATGCTGCCTCACCCGCTGAGTTTCTCCAGCATTTTTGTCTACCTAAACAAAAGCATGATTGTTTCCAATTACTGAAAAGGGGATTGGGAGGGAAATGGGAGCCCTGGTAGAGGTGGTGATGGATTAGCCTTCAGGTGATATTTGGCAGCAAGTCCCAGACCTTAGTCCCTGCAACAATGAAGGAAGATACAACTTGGAGAGAAACCTCGGAGGGTTTAGTTTAGAGATCCAGCACAGAAATAGGCCCCCCGGCCCACCGAGTACACGCCACCCAACGATAACCTGTACACCAGCTGTACCCTGCACACATGTGGCAATTTACCAAAACCAATTAACTTTCAAACCTGTACATCTTTGGGAAAAGGGAGGAAATCGGAGCACTCGGAAACCCCCCCACTCGGTCACATGGAGAACGTGCAAACTCCATAAAGCCAGCACCCATAGTCAGGATCGAACCTGGGTCTCTGATGCTGTGAGGCAGCAACTCTACTGCTGCGCCACTGTGGCGGAATTATGGTCTCGCCCTGCACCTGAAACCCTCAGGTTATGGTCTTCCCTCTGGACATGGAACTGTCAGTTCTGGTCCTCATGTGGACCAGTAAACCACAAGTCCTGGTCTCTCCTTGCACCTGAACCCAGAGGTGGTGGTTTACCCCTGGACCTGAAACCCACAAGTCCTGGTCTCTCCTTGCACCTGAACCCAGAGGTGGTGGTCTACCCCTGGACCAGTAAACCGCAAGTCCTGGTCTCTCCTTGCACCTGAACCCAGAGGTGGTGGTCTACCCCTGGACCTGAAACCCACAAGTCCTGGTCTCTCCTTGCACCTGAACCCAGAGGTGGTGGTCTACCCCTGGACCAGTAAACCACAAGTCCTGGTCTCTCCTTGCACCTGAACCCAGAGGTGGTGGTCTACCCCTGGACCTGAAACCCACAAGTGCTGGTCCTCTCCTGCCAACGACACTCCAGAAGCCCAACGCAATCCTCTGCATAATTGGCACCGCATCAAACATCACCTCCACGACTGCACTGTGTGTACTGTGTACAACATGCACCTGCAGTTACTCGCCCTAGCTACTCCGACAGCACTTCCCAAACCCACCAAGGACAAAGGCACCAGGTGGAGGAAGGCTCTGCTCGAGCCGGCTGCCTGCCCCTTTTCCGGGGTTACGTCCGCACCCGGGTGGTGTTAGAGAGGGAGTACGCACTGTCCACGGGCGCCCTGGGGGATTACTGGGACCGCTGGGCACCGCGGGGGGTTGAATGCATCCTGGACAAGGATTGTAACATAGTTGTATAATAGTTTATTTAGTATATTTGTTTGTCTTGTATTATGGTGGTGGGTTCTGGTTTGGTTTTATGGTATTGTATATCATGTTTTAATATTTGAATAAATATATTTGATTATATTTATTAAAAAAAAGAACAAAGGCATCAGACCCAAGGAACTCCAACGACGGCAGAAGCTTTGCGATATGATACAATACATACAATACAATACAATACAATACAATACGATACGGTACAATACGATACAACACAGTACGATACGATACAATAACGATATGATAGGGTACGATACGATAGAACTTTATTTATCCCAGGAGGAACATCGGTCCACCAACAGTCATAAAACACAACAAGATACATGAATCATGAAACTAAAAATGTCACACACACTTCCCAAAAGCACCATGGCAGGACCTTCTCTCGAAGGGTGGCAGCAGATGAGGGAGGTGACACCACGGGCAATGAAAGTTGCTGTTGTTCTTTAATTGAATACAACAAACAGGATGGTAACAGTCAAGTGAAGAGACGGGGGAAAGCCATTCTCAACAGCAAGCTTGTTTTAGATCAAGTTTAACAGAGGTCCCTGTTGCCGCAGGAAATTGCAGCGAATTGTGGACGCAGCCCAGACCGTCACATAAACCAACCTCCTTTCTATTGACTCCATCTACACCTCACACTGCCTCGGCAAGGCCAGCAGTATAATCAAAGATGAGTCGCATCCCAGCCACTCCCTCTTCTCCCCTCTCCCATCAGGCAAATGTTATAGAAGTGTGATAACGCACAGCTCCAGATTCAGGGGCAGTTTCTTCACAGCTGTTATCAGGCAACTGAACCATCCTACCACAACCAGAGAGCGGTCCTGAACTACTATCTACCTCATTGGTGACCCTCGGACTATCTTTGATCGGACTTTGCTGGCTTTACCTTGCACTGAACATTATTCCCTTATCATGTATCTGTACACAGTAAATAGCTCGATTGTAATGATGTATTGTCTTTCCGCTGACTGGATAACACGCAACAAAAGCTTTTCACTGTACCTTGGTACACGTGACAATAAACTGAACTGAACATATTTTGAGATGTGTTTGATCAAAGTTGTTTAATATAGATATGAATTTGAGGGTCTTGTTCAAGTGGATGTGAAGAGGATATTTGATACTTCCCACTCAGGGTGAACCTAGAACTGGGCATCACTGTTCAAAAATAAGGGGTGAAGGATTTAACGAGAAATAAAGCCTGTGTGTTTCTCTCAGAAGGTAATGAGTCATGTACATAAGTGATAGGAGAAGAATTAGGCCATTTGGCCCATCAAGTCCACTCCGCCATTCAACCATGGCTGATCTGTCTCTCCCTCCTAACCTCTTTCTCCTGCCTTGTCCCCATAACCGTTGACACCTGTACGAATCAAGAATCTATCAATCTCTGCCGTAAAAATATCCATTGACTTTGAAAAAATATCCACAGCCCTCTGTGACAAAGAATTCCACATTGCCCTTGCAATGAATCATTGTGTCACAGATTCATACAGCAGGCCCATTGCTCCAAGATGCCCCATCTACTCTGGAAGATATATAAAATGATGAGGGGCATAAATAAGGTGGAAGATCACAGTCCTCTTCTCAGAGTAGGGGAGTCTAAACTAGAGGGCGGGTAGATCCAAGATCAGAGGGGTAAGATTTACAAGGGACTCAAGAGACAGATTTTTCATACAGAGGCAGGCAAGGAAATCGCTATCAAAACATGCGGGGAACACAATTTCTTGGCGGCCGCTCGCGTGCATGCGCACGCACACACGCGAGGCGTCGGCCGTGGACCCTGTGAACGATAACATTGGAAGCTGACCTGGTTGGTGACCGACTCCGAACTCCAGCAACAGCAGCTTCATCCGCCCCGAATCGTGGGGCTTGAATCGGCCCGTTCGCGGGGCCTTTCATCGGCCGGCGGGGGCTTCAACATCGGGAGCCTCGATCGCCTCGATGCAACAGTTCGATTTTAAGCCGCGTCGGGCGCTGAAAGGCCCCACGAACGGGCCGATTAGAAAACGCCTGATAAAGTCCAAATTTCAAAACATTGTCCCCCACCTCTCAAAGCATGAGAGTACTCCCCCCCCCCCCCTCCGCCCACCCCCGTCCCCCCAGGATTTCCGCCCCATGTAAAGAGGATAGTGTGTGTTTGGAATGAGCTGCCAGAGGCTGGTACAATTATAATGTTTACAAGACAACATTGATGGAACGGAAAGATTTGGAGAGACACGGGCCAAATGTGGGCGACTGGGACTTTCTCAAGTAGACTCCTTGGTCAGCATGGACGAGTTGGGCCGAAGGGCCTGTTCTGTGCTGTATAAGGCGAGACTCCATGCACAATATTCATTGTCGTTGCTTATTGCCCCTGAAGTGAGGGGGCAAATGGCCATACACCATGTTGGTGGGTCTGAACTCACAAAGTCATGGACTCCTCGAGCTTGGACCAGCACGTCCACACCCATCATTTCCATCAAACTGTGTAGGAAGGAACTGCAGGTGCTGGTTTAAAACCGAAGATAGACACAAAATACTGGAGTAACTGACCGGGTCAGGCAGCATCTCTGGACAGAAAGAATGGTTGACGATTCATTTCGAGACCCTTCTTCAGTCTGATATAATAAAACAATAATACATCTAAACCGAAATACCCTTCCTATACCCTTGGAGCGGCGCACGGCTCGGTGCTGGGACCCCAGTTAATCACACTATATATTATCGATTTAGACGAAGGAATTAAATGTGACATCTCCAAGTTTGCAGATGACACAAAGCTGGGTGGCAGTGTGAGCTGTGATGAGGATGCTATGAGGCTGCAGGGTGACTTGGATAGGTTGGGTGAGTGGGCAGATGCAAGGCAGATGCAGTATAATGTGGATAAATGAGAGGTTATCCACTTTGGTGGCAAGAACAGGAAGGAGTGTTTCCCGTACGATATAGGAACGATCTTGTTCTCACCAGTAAAATTGAATAGTATAATATATAAGAAGAACCCAATTATTCACAATACAATAAGAATTTGGAAACAAATAAAATTATCCTTGAAATTAAATAATCTATCAGTATTAACCCCAATTCTGAATAATCCTGCATTCAAACCATCTCTTATCGACAAAACATATAAACAATGGGATAGATTGGGGATTAGGAAAGTAGGAGATATGTATGAACTGGGCAAATTGTTATCATTTCAACAATTAAAATTAAAATTTAAACTGAATGATAATCAATATTTTTAAATATATACAGATATGTGACTTTATGAAGAAATATATACATAGATTTCAAACTATATTTTTAGACCCTTTAGAAGAAGCAATGAATATTAAGGCTGATTCACAAAAACTAATATCATATTTTTATAATAGTATATTAAATAGAGAATTACCCTCAACAGAGGCACTAAGAGAAGATTGGGAACATGAACTAATGATAAAGATCCCGAAAGATAGATGGGAAAAGTATCTGATGAATACACATAATTGTTCCATTAATGCAAGACATAATTTAATTCAATTTAAATTATTACATAGACTATATTATTCAAAAACGAGGTTGAATAAATTTTACCCAAATGTCTCTCCCAGATGCGATAAATGTTTGTTTCAAAATGCCAATATAACACATTCATTTGTAGGATGTACAAAGTTGAATACATTTTGGAGCGATATATTTGATATATTTACAAAGCTCTTCAAGTCAAGAATAGAACCTAATACGGAATGGATTATATTTGGAATAATATTAGAAGATATCAATTTAAACAAAGACCAAAAAGTATTCTTTAATTATGGGTTAATAATTGGAAAGAAATTGATACTTAAATTTTGGAAAAATACAGCTATACCAACTATTAAAATGTGGATTAGGAATATGACGGACATAGCACACCTTGAAGAAATGAGACTCCGCCTAATAGATAAATATGACCAATTCTTAAGGAGTTGGTCCCCTTTCATCGACTTTTTGGAATCATGTGATGCAGCAGTACCGTAAAGATTACTGATTTCAGGTCAGGTCGTGGATAGATTTACATCTCCAAACAAAGATTTGAAAAATTCTTTATTAAGGGTCTTTTTCTACTTCTACTTTCTATTTTTTCTTTTCTTATATACACACTTCACGTTTTTCTATTTTCTACTATTTATTTTTCCTCTTTCTTTTCTCTATTTTTTTCTTTCTTTCTTTTTTATTTTTTACCTCCTTTTCAAAAACATAAAACTAGAGGTTGTACATAGAATGCATTACGTTATGACATAGTTGGCACCTAAAATTAGGTGCCACTGTATTGTTTTGTATTGTATTAACTTCTAATAAAATAAACAAAACAAAAAAAACAAAAAAAACAAAAAAAAGAACAGGAAGGCAGATCATTATCTGCATGGTGTCAGATTAAGAAAAGGGGAGGTGCAACGAGACCTAGGAGTCCTTGTACATCAGTCACTGAATAAGCATGCAGGTACAGCAGGCAATGACATGTTGGCTTTCATTGCTAGAGGATTTGAGTTTAGGAGCAAGGAGGTCCTACTGCAGTTGTACAGGGTCCTGGTGAGACCGCACCTGGAGTATTGTGTGCAATTTTGCTCTCCTAATTTGAGGGTGGACATTCTTACTGTTGAGGGAGTGCAGCGTAGGTTCACCAGGTTAATTCCCGGGATGGCGGGACTGACATATGATGAAAGAATGGATTGAGTGGACTTATTGTATATTCACTGGAATTTAGAAGGATGAGAGGATATCTTATAGAAACATATAAAATTCTTAAGGGATTGGACAGGCTAGATGCAGGAAAAATGTTCCCAATATTGGGGGAGTCTAGAACCAGGGGTCACAGTTTAAGAATAAGGGGTAGGCCATTTAGGACTGAGATGAGGAAAAACTTTTTCACCCAGAGAGTCGTGAATCTGTGGAGTTCTCTGCCACAGAAGGCAGTGGAGGCCAATTCACTGGATGTTTTCAAGAGAGAGTTAGATATAGCTCTTAGGGCTAAAGAAATCAAGGGACATGGGGAGAAGGCTGGAACGGGGTACTGATTGTGGATGATCAGCCATGATCATATTGAATGGCGGTGCTGGCTTGAAGGGCCGAATGGCCTACTCCTGCACCTATTTTCAATGTTTCTATGTTTCTATCATTGGTTGACCAATGCAGCCCAACCAAAGCTTTAAACAGGTCGGGGTTCAACCCTGACTTCCAGTGCTGTCCGTGTGGAGTTTGCACTTTCTCCCTGTGACAGTGTGGGTTACCTCCGGGTGCTCCAGTTTCCTCCCACATCCCAAAGACGTGCAGGCTAGTAGGTTCATTGACCTTTGTAAATGTCCCCCCGTGCTAGAAGAAGTCTGAAGACCCGAAACGTCACCCATTCCTTCTCTCCAGAGACGCTGCCTGTCCCGCTGAGTTACTCCAGCTTTTTGTGTCTATCTTCGGTTTAAACCAGCATCTGCAGTTCCTTCCTACACATTAAGTACGGTATTATCTGGTCTGGTTGGGGAGCCTTCAACAACGTTTTTCACTGTACTTTAGGAGGTGTCAATATTAAACATGAAGTTAAACCTAAAGCTGTGATGAAACAGCAGGCCGTGGTCAACCCCAGCTTATGTTAATAACATAGCTTCCTGTACAGGCTCTGAAACAACAGCTGGGTGGAAACCCTGCCACAAAAACCATCTGAAAGAACCCAAACGAACAAAGGAATTAAACGAGAACATTCTGTGCTCAATAAGTCACGTTGTTCCGGCTGAGAAGCCAAGAGCACATTCCTTTAAATGTCACAAACACTTCCAGTTAGTTTAGTTCAGAGATATACGACGTGCAAACGGGCCCTACGGCCCACCGAGTCCGCACCGACCAGCGATCGCCCGTACACCAGTTCCATCCTACACATTGGAGACAATTTACAGAAGCCAATTATTAAACTACAAACCTGCACCACTTTGGGATGTGGGAGGAAACCGGAGCACCCGGAAAACCCACGTGGTCACAGGAGAAGGTACAAACTCCATTCAGATAGCACCCGTACTCAGGATCGAACCTGGGTCTCTGGCGCTGTGAGGCAGCAACTCTACCATAACGCCACTGTGCCACCCTAAATTGCCAAGCATTTCTGGCTCATGGTCTCTGAACTGAAGATGGAGCCAGCTTTGCTCTTAGTGTACATCACATTGTGACATTAGCTTAACGTTGCAGAATCTGGATTTTATTTATTATTGTCAAGTACGCTGAGACACGGTGAAAAACATTGTTGCTGCATGCTATTCTGTAAGTCAGATTGGAGTTTGCATGTTCGCCCTGAGACCACGTGGGTTTCTTCCCCTCCATTGACTCCATCTACACCTCACGCTGCCTTGGCAAGGCCAGCAGCATAATCAGGGACCAGTCTCGCTCAGTCACTCCCTCTTCTCCCCTCTCCCATCAGGCAAGAGGTATTGAAGTGTGAAAACGCACACCTCCATACCACTCCCTCTCTCCCTATCCCTCCCCCTTCCCAGTTCTCCGACAAGTCTGACATTTTATCTCTGTTTGCTTTGTTGTTACCATCTCCTAGCTAACAATGATCTAATCTACATGTTTCTTGATCGACATCCCCTTTGTCTCATTTTCACACCTCACATTTCCTTATCTCTGTATCTCCCGCTCCCTGATTCAGTTTGAAGAAGGATCTCGACCTGAAACATCACCTGTTCCTTCTATCCAGAGACGCTGCCTGTCCCGCTGAGTTACTCCAGCGCTTTGTGTCTAACGCCAGATTCAGAGACAGTTTCTTCCCTGCTGTTATCAGGCAACTGAGCCATCCTACTAACAACACGAGCGCAGTCCTGACCTACTATCTACCTCATTGGAGACCTTTGACCTATCTTCAATCTGACTTTTCTGCACTAAATGTTATATCTTGCACAAATGTTGTACTTTTGTCCTTTATGTGTGGACTGTGAATGGCTTATGTATTTATTTTAAGTCTTTTCTTTGACTGGATAGCATGCAAAGAAAAGCTTTCCACTCTACCACGATACTCACGACAATAATAAACTAAAGAAGGGTCTCGACCTGAAACGTCACCCAATCCTTCTCTCAAGAGACACTGCCTGTCCCGCTGAGTTACTCCACCATTTTGTGTCTATCTTCAAACTAAAACCAAACTAGCATGAACGGGCTATCGAAGATGGCCGTGGATTTGATGGGCTGATGGGCCTGTTTCCATGCTTTATCTCGAAACTAAACTAAAAACTCAGTAACTCAGTAACTCACCGGGTCAGGCAGCATCTCTGGAGAAAGGGATCAGGTAAAGTTTTGGGTCAAGAGTTCAAGAGAGTTTATTGTCATGTGTCCCTGATAGGACAATGACATTCTTGATTTGCTTCAGCACACCAGGATATAGTAGGCACGAATACAGAACAGATCAGTGTGTCCATATATCATTGTATAAATATACACACACATCAATAAATAAACTGAGAAAGAGCAAATAAACAGATTATGGGCTATTAATGTTCAGAGTTTTGTCCGAGCCGAGTTTAACAGCCTGATGGCTGTGGGGAAGTAGCTATTCCTGAACCTGGTCGTTGCAGTCTTCAGGCTCCTGTACCTTCTACCTGAAGGTAGTGGGGAGATGAGTGTGTGGCCCGAATGGTGTGGGTCCTTTATGATGCTGCCAGCCTTTTTGAGGTCGAGACCCTTCTTCAGACTATTTTGTTTCTGCGTGATGCTGGCCTGGTACTCATCTGTGGGACCATGGTCCAGGGGTAAGTAGGAGGAGGTGTCTGTGAGCTGGCGCCTGTCCTCAGTGTGGTCGAGGTCAGCTCGCCAGATTACCACTGCACCTCCCTTGTAAGCGGGTTTGATGATAATGTCGGGGTTACTGCAGAGTGAGGAGGGGGCTGTGGGTTCAGAGGGGGTGAGGTTAGAGTAGGTAAGGGGAGTGGTTGAGCCAAGATGGTTGATGTCACGCCAGCAGTTAGAAACATAGAAACATAGAAAATACGTGCCATTCGGCCCTTCAGCCAGCACCGCCATTCAATATGATCATGGCTGATCATCCAGAATCAGTACCCCATTCCTGCTTTCTCACCAGATCCCTTGATTCCGTTAGCCATAAGAGCTAAATCTAACTCTCTCTTGAAAACATCCAGTGAATTGGCCTCCACTGTCAATTCACTGCAGAGAATTCCACAGATTCACAACTCTCGGTGTGAAAATGTTTTTCCTCATCTCAGTCCTAAATGGCCTACCCCTTATTCTTAAACTGTGTGACCCCTGGTTCTGGACTCCCCCAACATCGGGAACATTTTTCCTGAAAATTAGAAAGGTCTGAAGAAGGGTCTCTACCGAATGGTATGTTGGCCTTCATAGCAAGAGGATTTGAGTATAGGAGCAGGGAGGTTCTACTGCAGTTGTACAGGGTCTTGGTGACACCACACCTGGAGTATTGCGTACAGTTTTGGTCTCCAAATCTGAGGAAGGACATTATAGCCATAGAGGGAGTGCAGAGAAGGTTCACCAGACTGATTCCTGGGATGTCAGGACTTTCATATGAAGAAAGACTGGATAGACTTGGCTTATACTCGCTAGAATTTAGGAGATTGAGAGGGGATCTTATAGAAACGTACAAAATTCTTATGGGGTTGGACAGGCTAGATGCAGGAAGATTGTTCCCGATGTTGGGGAAGTCCAGGACAAGAGGTCACAGCTTAAGGATAAGGGGGAAATCCTTTAAGACTGAGATGAGGAAAAACTTTTTCACACAGAGAGTGGTGAATCTCTGGAACTCTCTGCCACAGAGGGTAGTTGAGGCCAGTTCATTGGCTATATTTAAGAGGGAGTTAGATGTGGCCCTTGTGGCTAAGGGGATCAGGGGGTATGGAGAGAAGGCAGGTACGGGATACTGAGTTGGATGATCAGCCATGATCATATTGAATGGCGGTGCAGGCTCGAAGGGCCGAATGGCCTACTCCTGTACCTATTTTCTATGTATCTATGTATCTATGTACCCGAAACATCACCAATGCCTTTTCGCCAGGGATGCTGCCTGACCTGCTGAATAGCTCCAGCATTTTGCGTCTATCTTCGGTGTAAACCAGCATCTGCAGTTCCTTCCTGCCCTATAAGTCCTATAGATAGACACAGAAAGCTGGAGTGACTCAGCGGGTCAGATAGCATCTCTGGAGAAAAGGAATAGTGACGTTTCGGGTTGAGAACCTTCTTCAGACCTTCAGTTCCTTCCGACACTTCAAGTCCGGTGTTTGGTGACTACTTCTTCCTGCAGTCTCTAGATGGCAGTATCGCTCCACAGCATCCTGGTCACCATCCCACACTGCAAGCCTCCTGGACCAGCAGTCATTGGAAACACAGTGGAGAATGCCACTTGTGATGCTGGGGAATATTGACCAGCCTATCCCATGCAACTGAGAACCACTGCAAACCACTCATCAAATCTCCTTGCTACATCAAAGAACCTTTATTGAGCCATGTATCGCAAGGCAGAATGCAGCACTCTCTCAAGATTAGTTTAATATGATCATGGCTGATCATCCATGCACCCTTCATCAAAACTGCCGCCGTGACATCAACCGCCTCAACTTCTCCACTCCCCTGTCTCACTCCAATCTCTCCCCCCCTGAACGCACTGCCATCGACTCACTCCGCAACAACCTAGATTGGGTTATCAAACCCGCCGACAAGGGAGGTGCCGTGGTAGTCTGGCGCGTCGATCTCTACAAAGCTGAGGCCACGCGCCAACTCTCGGACACCTCCTCCTACTTACCCCTGGACCATGACCCCACTGACGAGCACCAGGCCACCATCTCCAGCACCTTCACCGACTTCATCCACTCCCACGCCCTGCCCGACCGAGCCTCCAACCTCATCGTTCCCCAGCCCCGCACAGCCCGCTTTTACCTTCTCCCAAAATCCACAAACCTGACTGTCCCGGTAGACCCATTGTCTCTGCCTGTTCTTGCCCCACCGAACTCATCTCCACCTACCTCGACTCCATACTATCCCCCTAAATCCCTCCCCACCTATGTTCAAGACACCTCAGACACTCTCCGTCGTCTCCGCGCATTCCACTCTCTAGGCCCTCACCCCCTCATCTTCACCATGGACGTCCAGTCATTGTACACCTCCATCCCCACCAGGATGGTCTCGAAGCCCTCCGTTTTTTCCTCGACCGAAGAAGCAACCTATACCCGGCCACTGACACCCTCCTCCGCCTAGCGGAGCTGGTCCTTACCCTCAATAACTTCTCATTTGACTCCTCCCATTTCCTCCAAATACAAGGCGTAGCTATGGGCACACGCATGGGCCCCAGCTACGCCTGCCTCTTTGTCGGGTACGTAGAACAATCCTTGTTCAATGCGTACCAGGGCCCCATCCCCATCCCCCACTCCCAATTCCTCCGTCTACGCCGCATCTGCTCCCAGGATGAGGCGTTCCACACCAGGGCATCTGAAATGTCCTCATTCTTCAGGGAACGGGGGTTCCCTTCCTCCACCATAGATGGGGCTCACACCAGGGTCTCTGCAATACCCCCGCAACACTGCTCTCTCTCCCCATCCCCCCACTCACAACAAGGGCAGAGTCCCCCTAGTCCTCACCTTTCACCCCACCAGCCGTCACATACAACAAGTGATCCTCCGTCAGTTTCGCCACCTCCAACGTGACCCCACCACTCGCCACATCTTCCCATCTCCCCCCATGTCTGCCTTCCGCAAAGACCGCTCCCTCCGTAACTCCCTTGTCAATTCTTCCCTTCCCTCCCGTACCACTCCCTCCCCGGGTACTTTCCCTTGCAACCGCAAGAGATGCAACACTTGTCCCTTCACCTCCCCCCTCGACTCCATTCAAGGACCCAAGCAGTCGTTCCAGGTGCGACAGAGGTTCACCTGCATCTCCTCCAACCTCATCTATTGCGTCCGCTGCTCTAGATGCCAGCTGATCTACATCGGTGAGACCAAGCGGAGGTTTGGCGATCGTTTCGCCGATAACCAACCAACCTGACCTCCCGGTGGCTCAGCACTTCAACTCCCCCTCCCATTCCGTATCTGACCTCTCTGTCCTGGGTCTCCTCCATGGCCACAGCGAGCAACACCTGAAATTGGAGGAAATGCACCTCATATTCCGCTTGGGCAGTCTACATCCTGGGGGCTTGAACATTGAATTCTCCCAATTCTGCTAGCCCTTGCTGTCCCCTCCCCTTCATCAGCCCTCTGGTTGTC
>JAXLNO010006163.1:0-2500 GCA_038087875.1 Malacoraja senta | reverse complement strand
CTGGCTGGCTGGCTGGCTGGCTGGCTGGCTGGCTGGCTGGCTGGCTGGCTGGCTGGCTGGCTGGCTGGCTGGCTGGCTGGCTGGCTGGCTGGCTGCTGGCTGGCTGGCTGGCTGGCTGGCTGGCTGGCTGGCTGGCTGGCTGGCTGGCTGGCTGGCTGGCTGGCTGGCTGGCTGGCTGGCTGGCTGGCTGGCTGGCTGGCTGGCTGGCTGGCTGGCTGGCTGGCTGGCTGGCTGCTGGCTGGCTGGCTGGCTGGCTGGCTGGCTGCTGGCTGGCTGGCTGGCTGGCTGGCTGGCTGGCTGGCTGGCTGGCTGCTGGCTGGCTGGCTGGCTGGCTGGCTGGCTGGCTGGCTGGCTGGCTGGCTGGCTGGCTGGCTGGCTGGCTGGCTGGCTGGCTGGCTGGCTGGCTGGCTGGCTGGCTGGCTGGCTGGCTGGCTGGCTGGCTGGCTGGCTGGCTGGCTGGCTGGCTGGCTGGCTGGCTGGCTGCGCTGGCTGGCTGGCTGGCTGGCTGGCTGGCTGGCTGGCTGGCTGGCTGGCTGGCTGGCTGGCTGGCTGGCTGGCTGGCTGGCTGGCTGGGCTGCTGGCTGGCTGGCTGGCTGGCTGGCTGGCTGGCTGGCTGGCTGGCTGGCTGGCGGCTGGCTGGCTGGCTGGCTGGCTGGCTGGCTGCTGGCTGGCTGGCTGGCTGGCTGGCTGGCTGGCTGGCTGGCTGGCTGGCTGGCTGGCTGGCTGGCTGGCTGGCTGGCTGGCTGGCTGGCTGGCTGGCTGGCTGGCTGGCTGGCTGCTGGCTGGCTGGCTGGCTGGCTGGCTGGCTGGCTGGCTGGCTGGCTGGCTGGCTGGCTGGCTGCTGGCTGGCTGGCTGGCTGGCTGGCTGGCTGGCTGGCTGGCTGGCTGGGCTGGCTGGCTGGCTGGCTGGCTGGCTGGCTGGCTGGCTGGCTGGCTGGCTGGCTGGCTGGCTGGCTGGCTGGCTGGCTGGCTGGCTGGCTGCTGGCTGGCTGGCTGGCTGGCTGGCTGGCTGGCTGGCTGGCTGGCTGGCTGGCTGCTGGCTGGCTGGCTGGCTGGCTGGCTGGCTGGCTGGCTGGCTGGCTGGCTGGCTGGCTGCTGGCTGGCTGGCTGCTGGCTGGCTGGCTGGCTGCTGGCTGGCTGGCTGGCTGGCTGGCTGGCTGGCTGGCTGGCTGGCTGGCTGGCTGGCTGGCTGGCTGGCTGGCTGGCTGGCTGGCTGGCTGGCTGGCTGGCTGGCTGGCTGGCTGGCTGGCTGCTGGCTGGCTGGCTGGCTGGCTGGCTGGGCTGGCTGGCTGGCTGGCTGTGCTGGCTGGCTGGCTGGCTGGCTGGCTGGCTGGCTGGCTGGCTGGCTGGCTGGCTGGCTGGCTGGCTGGCTGGCTGGCTGGCTGGCTGGCTGGCTGGCTGCTGCTGGCTGGCTGGCTGGCTGGCTGGCTGGCTGGCTGGCTGGCTGGCTGGCTGGCTGGCTGGCTGGCTGGCTGGCTGGCTGGCTGGCTGGCTGGCTGGCTGGCTGGTGGCTGGCTGGCTGGCTGGCTGGCTGGCTGGCTGGCTGGCTGGCTGGCTGGCTGGCTGGCTGGCTGGCTGGCTGGCTGGCTGGCTGGCTGGCTGGCTGGCTGGCTGGCTGGCTGGCTGGCTGGCTGCTGGCTGGCTGGCTGGCTGGCTGGCTGGGCTGGCTGGCTGGCTGGCTGGCTGGCTGGCTGGCTGGCTGGCTGGCTGGCTGGCTGGCTGGCTGGCTGGCTGGCTGGCTGGCTGCTGGCTGGCTGGCTGGCTGGCTGGCTGGCTGGCTGGCTGGCTGGCTGGCTGGCTGGCTGGCTGGCTGGCTGGCTGGCTGCTGGCTGGCTGGCTGGCTGGCTGGGCTGGCTGGCTGGCTGGCTGGCTGGCTGGCTGGGCTGGCTGGTGGCTGGCTGGGCTGGCTGGCTGGCTGGCTGGCTGGCTGGCTGGCTGGCTGGCTGGCTGGCTGGCTGGCTGGCTGGCTGGCTGGGGCTGGCTGGCTGGCTGGCTGGCTGGCTGGCTGGCTGGCTGGCTGGCTGGCTGGCTGGCTGGCTGGCTGGCTGGCTGGCTGGCTGGCTGGCTGGCTGGCTGGCTGGCTGGCTGGCTGGCTGGCTGGCTGGCTGGCTGGCTGGCTGGCTGGCTGGCTGGCTGGCTGGCTGGCTGGCTGGCTGGCTGGCTGGCTGGCTGGCTGGCTGGCTGGCTGGCTGGCTGGCTGGCTGGCTGGCTGGCTGGCTGGCTGGCTGGCTGGCTGGCTGGCTGGCTGGCTGGCTGGCTGGCTGGCTGGCTGGCTGGCTGGCTGGCTGGCTGGCTGGCTGGCTGGCTGGCTGGCTGGCTGGCTGGCTGGCTGGCTGGCTGGCTGGCTGGCTGGCTGGCTGGCTGGCTGGCTGGCTGGCTGGCTGGCTGGCTGGCTGGCTGGCTGGCTGGCTGGCTGGCTGGCTGGCTGGCTGGCTGGCTGGCTGGCTGGCTGGCTGGCTGGCTGGCTGGCTGGCTGGCTGGCTGGCTGGCTGGCTGGCTG
>JAXLNO010006162.1:0-31211 GCA_038087875.1 Malacoraja senta | reverse complement strand
CAGACCCTCTCCTCTTGGACCCCCCCTCATGGCCATTGGTACAATGAAATTTGGGGGTCACCAACCAACGTCGGAACGGGAGAACATTCTCAGCGGCTTGGACTTTCGAATCGGCCACTTCCTACCGGAGACCGCGGCTCTCGAAGTCCACAGGCAAAGGGACCCCAGGGCTCCGCAATGTTGAAATCAGTGCGGCCCGAGGCTGGGAGCTCCGCAAACCACAGCTCCATGATGTTGAAGCAGCAGGCCCAACACTCCAGAGTTTCAAACGGCGTTCCAGGTAAGGCATCACCCGCTCCGCGATGAATCCAATATGTAATTTAAAACCAACTGTTTAATGACAACATACAGTAGGATTTAAAAGTGTCACACTGTCACTGTCAGGTAGTCATGGTCCTCAGATGGAGCAGCAGGACACCAGACACCTGTGGCTGGAGCTACGGACTGTAACCAACTACCGGAGCAGCCCCCCCTCAACCGGAAGTGCCGGCACCTCCCTAGCTGATGACCTGAGCTCCTTCTACGCTCGTTTCAAGTCGGGCAACATCACCCCAGGTTTGCCGACTATCGACAATACCGTCAGCGTGCTGGCTAACGAAGCTGAAGGGAGGAATGTGCACACATTCTCGTTGTCCGAGCACGATGTGAGGAGGGTTCTGACACGGGTGAACACGAGGAAAGCTGTAGGCCCAGATGGCATCTCAGGGCGAGTACTTAAGTCCTGTGCTACGCAGCTAGCTTCGGTGCTCACTACAATATTCAACCTCTCCCTGGACAAGTCCGTGGTCCCTGCCTGCTTCAAAAGATCCATCATTGCACCTGTACCTAAAAATGCCTCCCCAGCCTGTCTCAATGACTACTGTCCGGTGGCCCTCATCTCGATAGTCATGAAATGCTTTGAGAGGCTAGTCAAGAAACACATCTGCACCTTCCTCCCTCACATGGACCCGTTACAATTCGCATACCGTCCGAACAGATCCACGGACGATGCGGTCTCCCAGGTTCTGCACACCGCTCTCTCTCACCTTGACAGCCAGAAGGGGGCTATGTGAAGATGCTGTTCAGAGACTTCAGTTCAGCCTTCAACACGATAGTCCCCACCAGACTGGCCGAGAAGCTGCTGGAATTAGGGCTCAACACCCCCGTGTGCCTGGGTCCTGAACTTTCTCAACGCCAGGTCCCAGGTAGTCAAGATGGGTGGAAATATATCAAAGTCCCTCATCCTTAGCACAGGATCCCCCCAGGGTTAAGTCCTCAGCCCCCTACTGTACTCCCTGTACACACATGACTGTGTGGCTAGGATAATCAAGTTTGCTCATGACACTGTGCTGGTGGGCCAGATCACTGAAAATAATGAGAAGGCCTACCGGGAGGTGGTGGCTGATCTGACACTGGTGTCAGGACAACAGCCTCCTCTAGAATATCAATAAAACTAAGAAGCTGATCGTGGACTTTAGGAGGGCACATCATCCGAGGACATACACACCATTGAGGATAAATGGGGACACTGTGGATAGGGTGAGCTGTTTTAAATACCTGGGAGTCCACCTCTCTGAGGATATGACATGGACATCACACGCTGCAGCACTGGTGAGTAAGGCAAGGCAGCGCCTTTACCACCTCAGGCAATTGAGGAAATTCAGAGTGTCTCTGAGGATCCTCGAGTGCTTCTACTCAGCGGCTGTGGAAAGCATCTTGTCCGGAAATATCACGATTTGGTTTGGGAACTGCTCTGCCCAGAAGAAGGCTCTGCAGAGTAGTGCGTTCGGACGAACGCACTATGGTAACTACACTCGCCCCCCTGCAGGAACTATACATCAGGAGGTTCAACTCCAGAGCCAACAAGATCATTGGAGACCCCTTCCACCCCTGCAACAGACTGTTCCAGCTGCTACGGTCAGGCAAACGCCTCCATATAACCATATAACAATTACAGCACGGAAACAGGCCATCTCGGCCCTTCTAGTCCGTGCCGAACACTTATTCTCCCCTAGTCCATCTACCGGCAATCAGGCCATAACCCTCCATTCCTTTCCCGTCCATATACCTATCCAATTTATTTTTAAATGATAAAATCGAACCTGCACCCACCACTTCCACTGGGAGCTCATTCCACACAGCTGCCATTCTCTGAGTAAAGAAGGTCCCCCTCATGTTACCCCTAAACATCTGTCCCTTAATTCTCAAATCATGTCCTCTTGTTTGAATCTTCCCTACTACTCTCAATGGAAAAAGCTTATCCACGTCAACTCTATCTATCCCTCTCATCATTTTAAAGACCTCTATCAAGTCCCCCCTTAACATAGAAAATAGGTGCAGGAGTAGGCCATTCGAGCCTGTACCGCCATTCAATATGATCATGGCTGATCATCCAACTCAGTATCCTGCACCTGCCTTCTCTCCATACCCCCTGATACCTTTAGCCACGAGGGCCACATCTGACTCCCTCTGTGTGAAAAATGTTTTTCTCATCTCGGTCCTAAAAGACTTCCCCCTTATCCGTAAACTGTGACCCCGTGTTCTGGACTTCCCCAACATCGGGAACAATCTTCCTGCATGTAGCCTGTCCAACCCCTTAAGAATTTTGTAAGTTTCTATAAGATCCCCCCTCAATCTTCTAAATTCTAGCGAGTACAAGCCGAGTCTATCCAGTCCTTCTTCATATGAAAGTCCTGCCATCCCAGGAATCAGTCTGGTGAACCTTCCCTCTACTCCCTCTATGGCAAGAATGTCTTTCCTCAGATTAGGAGACCAAAACTGTAAGCAATACTCCAGGTGTGGTCTCACCAAGACCATGTACAACTGCAGTAGAACCCAGTCCTTTTGCTATGAATGCTAACATACCATTCGCTTTCTTCACTGTTTCTTCCTGTTTTTGCCACCAAAGTGGATAACCTCACATTTATCCACATTATACTGCATCTGCCATGCATTTGCCCACTCACCCAGCCTATCCAAGTCACCTAGCAGCCTCCTAGCACCCTCCTCACAGCTAACACTGCCCCCCAGCTTCGTATCATCCGCAAACTTGGAGATGTTGCATTCAATTCCCTCGTCTAAATCATTAATATATATTGTAAATAGCTGGGGTCCCAGCACTGAGCCTTGCGGTACCCCACCAGTCACTGCCTGCCATTCTGAAAAGGACCCGTTTACTCCTAGTCTTTGCTTCCAGTCTGCCAGCCAATTCTCTATCCAGCGGATACGGAACCCCCAATACCGTGTGCTTTAAGTTTGCCTACTAATCTCTTATGTGGGACCTTGTCGAAAGCCTTCTGAAAGTCCAGATATAACACATCCACTGGTTCTCCCTTATCCACTCTACTAGTTACATCCTCGAAAAATTCTATAAGATTCGTCAGACATGATTTACCTTTCATAAATCCATGCTGACTTTGTCCAATGATTTCACCATTTTCCAAATGTGCTGCTGTCCCATCTTTAATAACTAACTCTTGCAGTTTCCCCACTACCGATGTTAGACTAAATGGTCTGTAATTCCCCGTTTTGTCTCTCCCTCACTTTTTAATAAAGTGGGGTTACATTAGCTACCCTCCGATCCTCAGGAACTACTCCAGAATCTAAAGAGTTTTGAAAAATGATCACTAATGCATCCATTAGGAGACCAAAACTGTACACAATACTCCAGGTGTGGTCTCACCAAGACCCTGTACAACTGCAGTCTCCGCGCATTCCACTCTCTAGGCCCTCACCCCCTCATCTTCACCATGGACGTCCAGTCACTGTACACCTCCATCCCCCACCAGGATGGTCTCGAAGCCCTCCGTTTTTTCCTCGACCGTAGAAGCAATCTATACCCGGCCACTGACACCCTCCTCCGCCTAGCGGAGCTGGTACTTACACTTAATAACTTTTCATTTGACTCCTCCCATTTCATCCAAATACAAGGCGTAGCTATGGGCACACGCATGGGCCCCAGCTACGCCTGCCTCTTTGTCGGGTACGTAGAACAATCCTTGTTCAATGCGTACCAGGGCCCCATCCCCGACCTCTACCTCCGCTACATCGATGATTGTTTTGGTGCCACATCCTGCACCCACACACAACTGACTGACTTCATCCGCTTCACTACCAACTTCCATCCAGCACTCAAATACACCTGGACCATTTCCGACACTTCCCTACCATTCCTTGACCTCACTATCTCCATCGCAGGTGATAGACTCCTTACCGACATCCACTACAAACCTACCGACTCCCATGGCTATCTGGACTACACTTCTTCCCACCCTGCTTCCTGTAAGGACTCCATCCCCCACTCACAATTCTTCCGTCTACGCCGCATCTGCTCCCAGGATGAGGCGTTCCACACCAGGGCATCTGAAATGTCCTCATTCTTCAGGGAACGGGGATTCCCCTCCTCCACCATAGATGAGGCTCGCACCAGGGTCTCTGCCATACCCCGCAACACTGCTCTCTCTCCCCATCCCCCCACTCACAACAAAGGCAGAGTCCCCCTAGTCCTCACCTTTCACCCCACCAGCCGTCACATACAAGTGATCCTCCGTCAGTTTCGCCACCTCCAACGTGACCCCACCACTCGCCACATCTTCCCATCTCCCCCCATGTTTGCCTTCCGCAAAGACCGCTCCCTCCGTAACTCCCTTGTCAATTCTTCCCTTCCCTCCGATACCACCCCCTCCCCTGGTACTTTCCCTTGCAACCGCAAGAGATGCAACACTTGTCCCTTCACCTCCCCCCTCCACTCCATTCAAGGACCCAAGCAGTCGTTCCAGGTGCGACAGAGGTTCACCTGCATCTCCTCCAACCTCATCTATTGCATTCGCTGCTCTAGATGCCAGCTGATCTACATCGGTGAGACCAAGCGGAGGCTTGGCGATCATTTCGCCGAACACCTCCGGTCGGTCCGCAATAACCAACCTGAACTCCCGGTGGCTCAGCACTTCAACTCCCCCTCCCATTCCGTATCTGACCTCTCTGTCCTGGGTCTCCTCCATGGCCACAGCGAGCAACACCGTAAATTGGAGGAAATGCACCTCATATTCCGCTTGGGCAGTCTACATCCTGGGGGCCTCAACATTGAATTCTCCCAATTCTGCTAGCCCTTGCTGTCCCCTCCCCTTCATCAGCCCTCTGGTTGTCTCCTCCCCTCCCCCAGCCCCTCGGGCTCCTCCTCCGCCTTTGTCCTTTTTTCCTTTCTTCTCCCCACCCCCTATCAGTCTGAAGAAGGGTTTCGGCCCGAAACGTTACCTATTTCCTTCGCTCCATAGATGCTGCTGCACCCGCTGAGTTTCTCCAGCATTTTTGTGTACCTGCAGTAGAACCTCCCTGCTCCTGTACTCAACGTGACGCCCGAGTGACGTCACAGGCCGAGTGAGGAGACGCCCGAGTGACGTCACAGCCCGAGTGAGACCGCCGCCTGAAACACCCGAGTGCGTGAGCGGAAACACCCGAGTGCGTGAGCGGAAACACACGAGCGGGCGGGCGGTTGATCGAGGCGGGCGGGCGGCAGCGCTTCACCCCCGGCACCAAGGTAGCGGGGCGGGGACGCTGGGGGACAGAGAGAGAGAGAGA
Source organism: Malacoraja senta (assembly GCA_038087875.1). Lineage (NCBI taxonomy): Eukaryota > Metazoa > Chordata > Chondrichthyes > Rajiformes > Rajidae > Malacoraja > Malacoraja senta. The sequence continues at coordinate 25,655 of JAXLNO010006162.1, read as the reverse complement.
GAGAGAGAGGGAGAGAGAGACTTACTGAGGGGAGACGGTGATGGCGCCGGCGATCAAGATGGCGGCGGCTCCAGGCACCAACCGTCGCCAGGTCCTGCCCCCGACCGAGCTCATTGGACGAGGCGGCGGTGACGGACGGCGGCCCTGGCCAATGGGTTCGAGGGACATCCCGCCTCCCGCAGGCGTTGATTGGATGGGGCTGGGTGATGGGCGGACGGATCATCCAATGGGCTAGAGACGGGTTGACGGACGGAAGGGCCGGCCAATGGCCGGGGGAGTAGGAGGTTATCCCGCCTCTAAACGTGGCTGATTGGATGGAGATGTGTAATGGGCGGCCAGATATCCAATGGGGGGAGGATTTGGAGGTTGTCCCGCTGCCTGTCGTGGCTGATTGGATGGAGACGCGAGAGGGGCGGGCGGATTATCCAATGAGGGGGATGGTCTAAGGGTTGCCCCGCCCTCAGACCGCGCTCATTGGACAAGGATGGGAGACGGATGGAAGGGCCAATGGGAGGGGTTGGTGATTGTCCCGCCTCTAGACGTGGCTGATTGGATGGAGGTGGGTGATGGGTGCCTGGATCATCCAATGGGGGAGGGGGAGGGGTAGTAGGTTGTCCCACAAGCAGTGATTGGAGGAGGAGGCGGCGACGGACAGATGGCCCGGCAAATGGGCGGAGGTTGGATGTAGTCCCGCCTCCTGTCGTTGCTCATTGGAGGAGGAGGGAGACGTACAGACAGCCCGGCCAATGGGCGGAGGGTTAGAGGGACAACTGGAGTTGTATAGAGACCACATCTGGAGTATTGCGTACAGTTTTGGTCTCCTAATTTGAGGAAGGACATCCTTGTGATTGAGGCAGTGCAGCGTAGGTTCACGAGGTTGATCCCTGGGATGGCGGGACTGTCATATGAGGAAAGATTGAAAAGACTGGGCTTGTATTCACTGGAGTTTAGAAGGATGAGGGAGGGGGGGGGGTCTTATAGAAACATATAAAATTATAAAAGGACTGGACAAGCTAGATGCAGGAAAAAAATTCCCAATTTTGGGCGAGTCCGGAACCAGGGGCCACAGTCTTAGAATAAAGGGGAGGCCATTGAAGACTGAGGTGAGAAGAAACTTTTTCACCCAGAGGGTTGTGAATTTGTGGAATTCCCTTCCACAGAGGGCAGTGGAGGCCAAGTCACTGGATGGATTTAAGAGAGAGTTAGATAGAGCTATAGGGGCTGGTGGAGTCAAGCGATATGGGGAGAAGGCATGGGTTATTAGAAACATAGACAATAGGTGCAGGAGTAGGCCATTCGGCCCTTCGAGCCTGCACCGCCGTTCAATATGATCATGGCTGATCATCCAACTCAGTGTCCTGTACCTGCCTTCTCTCCATACCCCCTGATCCCATTAGCCACAAGGGCCACATCTAACTCCCTCTTAAATATAGCCAATTACCTGGCCTCAACTACTTTCTGTGGCAGAGAATTCCACAGATTTACCACTCTCTGTGTGAAAAATGTTTTCTCATCTCGGTCCTAAAAGACTTTCCCCTTATCCTTAAACTGTGACCCCGTGTTCTGTACTTCCCCAACATCTGGAACAATCTTCCTGCATCTAGCCTGTCCAACCCCTTAAGAATTTTGTAAGTTCTATAAGACCCCCCCTCAATCTTCTAAATTCCAGCGAGTACAAGCCGAGTCTATCCAGTCTTCATATGAAATAGAAACATAGAAAAAGACCCTGTGGTCTGACCCCGTGACCCCTGCACTGACCGCAGTGACCACTGACCTGTGACCTCTCATCCCCCCACACAGGCACGGGTTATTGATTGGGGATGATCAGCCATGATCACAATGAATGGCCTCCTCCTGCACCTATTGTCTATGTTTTAGAGGGACATCCCGCTCCCGACCGCCCAGATTTGATGAGGACGCAGTGACCACTGACCTGTGACCTCTCACCCCCCCCCCACACAGGCCACGTTCCACTACAAGACCCTGCGCTGTGACCCAGAGCGGACGCTCATCGACGACAGCCGGACCAACGGCAAACCCATGGAGCTGATCATCAGCAAGAAGTTCAAGCCGCCCGTGTGGGAGACGGTCGTCAGCTCCATGTGTGAAGGGGAGGTGGCCGAGTTTACCTGTGACACGCGGGTAGGGAATCCCCCCTGTACCCACACTGATAACATCCTCCTCACAGTTCACCCAGCTTTGTGTCATCTGCAAATTTGCTAATGTTACTTTGAATCCCTTCATCCAAATCATTGATATATATTGTAAATAGCTGCGGTCCCAGCACCGAGCCTTGCGGTACCCCACTAGTCACTGCCTGCCATTCTGAAAGGGACCCGTTAATCCCTACTCTTTGTTTCCTGTCTGCCAACCACTTCTCTATCCATGTCAGCACTCTACCCCCAATACCATGTGCCCTAATTTTGCCCACTAATCTCCTATGTGGGACCTTATCAAATGCTTTCTGAAAGTCCAGGTACACAACATCCACTGGCTCTCCCTTGTCCATTTTCCTAGTTACATCTTCAAAAAATTCCAGAAGATTAGTCAAGCATGATTTCCCCTTCGTAAATCCATGCTGACTCAGACCGATCCTGTTACTGCTATCCAAATGTGCAGCTATCTCATCTTTTATAATTGACTCCAGCATCTTCCCCACCACCGATGTCAGGCTAACTGGTCTATAATCCCCTGTTTCTCTCTCCCGCCTTTCTTAAAGTGGGATAACATTAGCTATCCTCCAATCTACAGGAACTGATCCTGAGTCTATAGAACATTGGAAAATTATCACCAATGCATCCACGATTTCTAGAATCACTTCCTTAAGTACCCTGGGATGCAGACCATCAGGCCCTGGGGGATTTATCAGCCTTCAGTCCCATCAGTCTATCCAACACTATTTCCTGCCTAATGTTGATTTCCTTCAATTCCTCTGTCACCCCAGATCCTCTGGCCACTACTATACCAGGAAGATTGTTTGTGTCCTCCTTAGTGAAGACAGATCCAAAGTACCTGTTCAACTCATCTGCCATTTCCTTGTTCCCCATAATAAAGTCACCTTTTTCGGTCTTCAAAGGTCTAACTTTGGTCCACTCATTTTTTTCCTCTTCCCATACCTAAAGAAGCTTTTACTATCCTGCTTTATATTCTTGGCTAGCTTACCTTCGTACCTCATCTTTTCTCCCAGTATTCTCTGTTTGGTTATCTTCTGTTGTTCTTTAAAGATTACCCAATCCTCTTGCTTCCCGCTCATCTTTGCTACGTTGTACTTCTTCTCTTTAATTTTTATACTGTTCCTGACGTCACATGGTCGTCCCTTTCTCCTCTTGGAATCTTTCTTCCTCCTAGGAATGAACTGATCCGGCACCTTCTGTATTATTCCTAGAAATACCTGCCATTTTTGTTCCACTGTCATCCCTGCTAGTGTATCTTTCAGTCAACTTTGGCCAGATCCTCCCTCATGGCCCCATAGTCCCCTTTATTCAACTGCAACACTGCCACCTCCGACCTACTCTTCTCCCTCTCCAATTGTAGATTAAACCTGACCATGTTATGGTCAATGCCTCCTAATGGCTCATTAACCTCGCGGTCCTTTATCAAACCCGGTTCATTACATAACACTAAATCCAGAATTGCCCCATTGCAAACGGTTGTTGGTGGTGGTAACTGCTTTGAAATGAAGTGGTAGGTAACTGCACTTGAATTCGGTGGCCTTGCACCCTTCTTGAAATGTCATGAAACTGCATTTGAATTTGGTGGCCTTGCACCCTGCTTGAGATGGAATTTCAAGGAATAGACGTGAGTCAACTGCTCGCCCACCAGCCGCGAGTGAGCTGCCAGCACATCAGGCTTGAGTGACTGAGCTGTCACCCCAAGAATCCATTTGGCCCACAGCGGAGGGTGATGGCTAGGCGCAGGCCTGGTTCCTGTGGCTTTCTCAGCAGAGGGCCCATGTTTGTCATTAAAAAGGTCAGGGGGTATTCTTGTGACGTTTTTAAAAGCAGACAAATCCTCCTCATGCAGCACATTTATCAGGTTCTCATACTGTCCAAGCCTGAATCTTCTTTGCAAGAGGGGCTTCACCCACTGAGACCTCTTCTTGAACTTCCTCTTCACCCTTGTTCTTGCCCATCTGCCTTTAGGCTGCAGAAGCAAAAGGCCTGCTGCAAACAGCAGGAGTTGTATTTTTACTGCCATCGCGGATTAGGTGGCCCAAGTGGGACATCCACTTTAGTCAGCCACAGTCGCCTCATTCTTCCCTCAGAATCTTTCTTCCTCTTTGGGATGAAAAGATCCTGCAACTTCCAAATTATTCTCAGAAACTTCTGCCATTGCTGTTCCACAATCATTCTTGATTGGATCGCTTTGTACTCAACAATAGCCACTTCCAAATCAATTTCAATTTATTTATTTATTTGTCTTTTGTCTTTTGGACAAATTTGTCATTTGGACCCCGTTGAGGTCCAAACGAAATGTCGTTTCTGCAGCCATACATTACACAACGAAGAAGACCCGAGACACAACACAATTTACACATCCATCCATCACAGCGCTGTGATGGAAGGCAAGAAAACGTATCACTCTACTGCACTCCCCCCCCCCCGATGTCAGAGTCAAAGTCAAAGCCCCCGGCGGGCGATGGTGATTATCCCGCGGCCATTAAAGCCACGCCGGTTAATGCAAGGTCGCGCACCGGGTCTTGGTGTTAGAGCCCCGGCGCGCGCTCGCAAAGTCCGGCGGCCATTCCAAGCCGCGCGGGGCGACGATGTAAAGCCCCGCTCCAGGTGCTCTTCAACCCCGCAACTCGGGCGGGAGAAGTCGCCGCTGCGGAAGCCCCGAAAAGCGGTCTCCCACCAGGGGACCCGCGGGTTTCCGGTGTTGCCGTCCGCCAGACCCGCGGTTGTAGCCTCCGAATCGCCGGGGGTCGGGTAGCAGCAGCGATTGTCTCCACCACAGCTCCACCCGCTCCGGACTCGGCCAGCCCCGCGACGGTGAGTAGTCCGCAGCTCCACAACTGGAGCCCCAGGTCGTTCCTGCTGGAGGCTGCTCCACGTTGCCCAGCCCCAACGACAATGGAGACCCGACAAAGAAAAGGTCGGGTCTCCCGTGCAGGGGAAATATTTTAAAGTTCCCCCCCCCCCACACCCACCCCCAACCCCCCCCCACACACATACCCCGACAAAAAAAAAAAAAAAAAACTAAACAAAAACGAGACAAAAATAATAAAAAGACAGACGGACTGCAGAGGCCGCTGCAAACGAGAGTCGCGCCGCCCACCAAATGAGCAGAGATGGTCGCTCTGTCACAATATGTCACAAATTCTTAGGGGTTCCTTTACCTTAAGCTCCATAATCAAATCCAGTTCTTGCACAACACCGAATCCAGAATTGCCTTTTCCCTGGTCGGCTCAACCACAAGCCACTCTAAGAAGCCATCTCGCAGGCACACTACAAATTCCTTCTCTTGGGATCCAGTACCAGCCTGATTTTCCCAGGCTACCTGCATATTGAAATTCCCTGTAACATGGCCTTTCTTACATGCTGATTGTATCTCCTGCTGTAATTTGTACTCTTCATCCTGACTCGTGAGCATCACATCAGTGGTACGGAAGGTATTGAAGAGGAATCTTCAAGATATGATTTACTCCCATTTAGTAGAAAATGGACTAATTAGGGATAGCGAGCATGGCTTTGTACATGGCTAATTGTCTTATTAACTTGTTTGAGTGCGACAGGCCCTTAAGAGTGCAAAAGAGCAGAGCGACCATCTCTGCTCATACTATAACTCAGCACTGGGCAGTGTGCCGTGGCAGAACTAAGTCATTTGAGGGACAACAGACAACAGGTACACCAGTGCACGAGGAGAACCCACATGCAGACAAGATCAGTGAATGCTATGTTTAGTTTAAATCCTGCTGACTTTGTTTGATTTCAGTTTAAGTGTGGATTTTTATTTTCATTTTTGTGTAAATCATTTCATTGCAGATGTCTGTTCATAAAGTAGTATTTATCATGCATCTGCTGGTCTGATTAGTGTAGGTAGATCTGCAAACATAGCCCTTGAATTGATTGCATTGTCTGTTTTATTGTCATAATGTAGGCTGGTGCTTCATTTGTCAGCTGAATGATAAGAAATACTGGAAAAACTTCTTTGTGTTTCATTTGCTAATTGAAGTACGGTAAGCCCTATTGCAAACCACCGTTGTTTGCTGTGGTGCTCCATTTATCAAGATGTGTAAAAATGGCCTTTATTTATTGAACAAGATGTATAAAGACTGTTTCACATTCACAGTGCGGTTTGTCTTATTTTCTGAGGTAAAATTATTTTACATTTCAAAGGCACAGCAAAGGATTGTGAGATGTGACTGGACCTAGGGTTGAGATTTTTGTTTGGAGAAACGCTAACTTTGAGGAGATGCGAAAGGATTTAAAAGGAGTGAATTGGGACATGTTGTTTTATGGGAAGGATGTAGAAGAAAAATGCAGGACATTTAAGGGTGAAATTTTAAGATTACAGAATCTTTATGTCCCTGTTCGGTTGAAAGGAAATAGTAAAAAATGGAAAGAGCCATGGTTTTCAAGGGAAATTGGACACTTGGTTCGGAAAAAGAGAGAGATCTACAATAATTATAGGCAGCATGGAGTAAATGAGGTGCTTGAGAGGTATAAAGAATGTAAAAAGAATATTAAGAAAGAAATTAGAAAAGCTAAAAGAAGATATGAGGTTGCTTTGGCAAGTAAGGTGAAAGTAAATCCAAAGGGTTTCTACAGCTATATTAATAGCAAAAGGATAACAAGGAATAAAATTGGTCCATTAGAGAGTCAGAGTGGACAGCTATCTGCAGAGCCAAAAGAGATGGGGGAGATATTGAACAATTTCTTTTCTTCGGTATTCACGAAGGAGAAGGATATGGAATTATGTGAGGTAAGGGAAACAAGCAGAGTAGCAATGGAAACTGTGAGATTCAAAGAAGAGGAGGTGCGGACACTTTTGAAAAACATGAAAACGGATAAGTCTCCAGGTCCTGACAGGATATTCCCTGGGACATTGAGGGAAGTTAGTGTAGAAATAGCAGGGGCTATGACAGAAATATTTCAAATGTCATTAGAAACGGGAATAGTGCCGGAGGATTGGCGTGCTGCGCATGTTGTTCCGTTGTTTAAAAAGGGTTCGAAGAGTAAACCTAGCAATTATAGACCTGTTAGTTTGACGTCAGTGGTGGGCAAATTAATGGAAAGGATACTTAAAGATAATATATATAAGCATCTGGATAAGCAGGGTCTGATTAGAAACAGTCAACATGGATTTGTGCCTGGAAGGTCATGCTTGACTAATCTTCTTGAATTTTTCGAAGAGGTTACTAGGGAAATTGATGAGGGTAAAGCAGTGGATGTTGTCTATATGGACTTCAGTAAGGCCTTTGACAAGGTTCCTCATGGAAGGTTGGTTAAGAAGATTCAATTGTTGGGTATTAATGGTGGAGTAGCAAGATGGATTCAACAGTGGCTGAATGGGAGATGCGAGAGAGTAATGGTGGATGGCTGTTTGTCAGGTTGGAGGCCGGTGACCAGTGGGGTGCCTCAGGGGTCTGTGTTGGGTCCACTGTTGTTTGTCATGTACATCAATGAGCTGGATGATGGTGTGGAAAATTGGATTAGTAAGTATGCAGATGATACTAAGATAGGTGGTGTTGTGGATAATGAAGTAGATTTTCAAAGTCTACAGAGAGATTTAGGCCATTTGGAAGAGTGGGCTGAAAGATGGCAGATGGAGTTTAATGCTGACAAATGTGAGGTGCTACATCTCGGCAGGACAAATCAAAATAGGACGTACACGGTAAATGGTAGCGAATTGAGGAATGCAGTTGAACAGAGGGATCTAGGAATAACTGTGCATAGTTCCCTGAAGGTGGAATCTCATGTAGATAGGGTGGGAAAGAAAGCTTTTGGTGTGCTGGCCTTTATAAATCAGAGCATTGAATATAGAAGTTGGGATGTAACGTTAAAATTGTACAAGGCATTGGTGAGGCCAATTCTGGAGTATGGAGTACAATTTTGGTCGCCTAATTATAGGAAGGATGTCAACAAAATAGAGAGAGTACAGAGGAGATTTACTAGAATGTTGCCTGGGTTTCAGCAAATAAGTTACAGAGAAAGGTTGAACAAGTTAGGTCTTTATTCTTTGGAGCGCAGAAGGTTAAGAGGGGACTTGATAGAGGTCTTTAAAATTATGAGCAGGTTAGACAGAGTGGACGTGGATAAGCTTTTCCCATTGAGAGTAGGGAAGATTCAAACAAGGGGACATGACTTGAGAATTAAGGGACAGAAGTTTAGGGGGAACATTAGGGGGAACTTCTTTACTCAGAGAGTGGGAGCTGTGTGGAATGAGCTTCCAGTGGAAGTGGTGGAGGCAGGTTCGATTTTATCCTTTAAAAATAGATTGGATGGGTATATGGACGGGAAAGGAATGGAGGGTTATGGTCTGAGTGCAGGTAGATGGGACTAGGGGGAAGTATTTATTTTTAATTTAAAAAAAAAAAAATAATTAATGTTCGGCACGGATTTGAAGGGCCGAGATGGCCTGTTTCCGTGCTGTTGTGGTTATATGGTTATATGGTTATATGTAAGATATGAGTAGATCGCATCCTCAATTTGGTGTTTCATGATGGAGGAAATAGTACATTAAAGTCATGATACTATGGAATGATATTAAAATGAAGACTTGCAGACATCAATTTTATTTTGAGAACATAGAACTCTCTTTTATTGTGTTCAAAAGTAAACAAACGGTGAGAATCAAATAGTTTCTTAAAAAAGTGTTTGAATATCACTTACTACAAAATGTGGGAGCATGCAAATAAAACGAAAACAATCTCAAACAGGGAACAAACACCATTAACATACAGATAAGAATCTACATCAAAGGGTAAACTTTACTACAGACCCATGTGTCTGAGCCTCTCTCTCTCTCCCTTCATCCACAGCTGTTTCTGTGCCACGGAGAAAGCCGGCTCCATATCCAGTTGCGAATGCAGTTAAGGCTGTTACAGCAGGCTGCAGATGTGTGAAAGTGAGTAGGGTTCTCTGGAAAAGAATTAGGAAGTACATGTTAAAAGCTTTTTAGCAGACCATAAAAAGGTGCAGTTGGGTTATTCCAGATTTTACTGTAAACTTTATGAAAATGTATTATCTTTTAGGGCAAATCATGGACTATTCTTGCATCACATCACTCAAGGAAGATAATTAGTTTAATGGCCTTATGCGGTTGTGAATGAAAATTATTTAAACTACAATCTAACACAAAATAATACGCTTTGAATTGTATACCTGTGCTCCCTGGTAATGTGGCTGTGCCCGGTTGCAATGTGTGCTCCCGGTAGCCTCGCTGACTGCGTTTGAATTAGAGAATCATATATTAGAGGAGCTCAATGCATTAAAAAATCTCACTGAGCACTTGAATGTCAAAGGACTACACTAATGGAAGCGTTCATCTGATTTTCAATACCTGATCACAATAGGGCAAAGGATGAAGCAGTAGATATGTGAGGCGCGGCACCACTGTTTCATGTGCCACTTCTTTCAATTCCTGCACAGACAACACACATTAAATCATTGTGACAATCTCATATGAGAAGTAAAGATATTGAAGATAACAGAAGTAGTTATAATTGAAATGGCATATTTACATTCTCGTGGTAGACGATTGCATTAGTCAAGAGAAGTTTTGTGAACGCCTACACGTTCCCTGTGGGATTGTTGGTTATCACTGAGGCCACACACTCACAGACTTTAAATACATGGTCGTATTGCGGTGTCGTTTCCCTGCGTGCATCACTCATCACTTTTATACCTTTTACAAGGTCAGTGAGCTGAAACATAAGAACCCATGTTAAGACCGCAATGGTGGATGGATGGATGCATTGGCGAATGAGAATTGAAATGTGCTGACTTCTAACTCTATGTACTTACAACAGTCAAGTGGTCTTTAAAACCTCTCCCTTCGTCATCCCCTCCAGGTGTGGTGCCGCCACTGTTGCTCTCCTGCAACATCTGCCTCCTGGAATGCTGGTGGATGGGCCAGGCGAAGAGGTCCCCTCCAGAGGATCATTCACCTCCTGCTCTCTGCTCTGTTGTTGATGCTGGAATCATTTTTACAATGTGTCCAGAGCCTCATGACAGTAACTATGACGTGAGGCAACAGACGGGATGCGAGGATGGTGAGGATCCAGGATGTCACGGACAGAGGGGAGAAAATCCTCAAGAGCGAAGGTGAACAGCCGGAAGTTGTAGTGCATGTTGGCACAAACGATGTCGGAAAGAAGGGGATGAATATTCTGAAGCGTAACTATAGAGAGCTCGGAAAAATGCTGAAAAGCAGGACCTCCAGGGTTGTTATCTCAGGTTTGCTTCCAGTTCCTCATGGTGGCGACAGCAGGAACAGGGAGATACGGGACCTGAATGCATGGCTGGGGAACTTGTACAGGGGGCAGGGATTTAGATTCTTAGATCACTGGGATCTGTTTTGGAGAAGGGGGAACTGTACAAAAGGGACGGATTGCACCTTAACAGGTGGGGGATCGGCATTCTGGCAGGCAGGTTTGCCACTGCGACACAGGTGGTTTAAAACTAAATAAGGGGGGTGGTGTCAAATGGGATAGTCGATGATGGAGTTAAAGGGAAAGGGAGTAAGGAGATAGTTAATGACCCCAGAATTAATGGGAAAGGAAGCTCACAAAGGGATAGGAGAGTATGGCCAAGTGTAATAGGGATCGATGTGAAAGGTGAGATGCGTAAGGAATTAAAAGTATTGTATATGAATGCGCGAAGTATAAGAAGTAAAGTAGATGAGCATGAGGCTTAGTTAGAGGTTGGTAGATATGACATTGTGGGGATTACCGAGACGTGGCTGCAGGAGGATCGGGCCTGGGAACTTAATATTCGGGGTTATACATCCTATAGAAAGGACATGCAGGTGGACAGAGGAGGGGGAGGGGGGTAGCTCAGCTGGTCAGGGAGGAAATTCAGTCCCTTGCGAGGGAAGACATAGGGACTGACGAGGTAGAGTCACTGTGGATTGAGCTGAGAAATTGCAAAGGCTAGAAGACACTGATTGGTGTGATCTACAGACCCCCAAATAGTAGCCGGATGTAGGGTGTAAGTTGCAGCAGGAGTTAAAACTGGCATGTAACAAAGGTAATGCCACTGTGGTGATGGGGGATTTCAATATGCAGGTAGACTGGGAAAATCAGGTTGGTTCAGGACCCCAAGAAAGAGAGTTTGCAGAATGCCTCTGGGATGGATTCTTAGAGCAGCTTGTAATGGAGCCGACCAGAGAAAAGGCAATTCTGGATTTAGTGTTGTCCAATGAACCAGATATGATAAGAGAACTCGAGGTAAAGGAACCACTTGGAGGTAGTGATCATAATACGATTAGTTTTAATCTGCAATTTGAGAAGGAGAAGTTTAAATCGGAAGTGTGAAGGCATGAGAGGGGACCTGGCCAAGTAGACTGGAAAGGGATCCTAGCAGGAATGACGGTGGAACAGCAATGGCAGGAATTTCAGGGCATAATCCGGAAGACACAGGATCATTTCATTCCAAAAAGGAAGAAAGATTCTAAGGGGAGTAGGAGGCAACCGTGGAGTTCGGGATAGAATAAAACTAAAAGAAAAGATGTATAACACAGCAAAGAATAGTCGGAAGCCAGAGGATTGGGAAACTTTCATAGGACAACAGAAGGAAACAAAACGGGCAATACGGGCTGAAAAGATGAAGTATGACAGTAAAAGCTTATTTAGATATGTTAATGGAAAAAGAGTAGCAAAGTCAAATGTGGGTCCCTTGAAGGAAGACACGGGTGAAATTATTATGGGCAACAAGGAAATGGCAGAAGAGTTGAATAGGTACTTCGGATCTGTCTTCACTAAGGAAGACACAAACAATCTCCCAGACGTACTGGAGGACAGAGGATCTAAGGGGGTAGAGGAACTGAAAGAAATTGTCATTAGGCGAGAAATAGTATTGGGTAGGCTAATGTGACTGAAGGATGATAAATCCCCTGGGCCTGATGGTCTGCATCCCAGGGTCATCAGGGAGGTGGCTCTAGCAATAGTGGACGCATTGGTGATCATTTTCCAATGTTTAATAGATTCAGGAACAGTTCCTGTGGATTGGAGGATAGCTAATGTTATCCCACTTTTCAAGAAAGGAGCGAGAGAAAACGGGGAATTACAGACCAGTTAGCCTGACTTTGGTGGTGGGAAAGATGCTGGAGTCAATTATTAAAGAGGTAATAATGGGGCATTTGGATAGCAGTAAAAGGATTAGTCCAAGTCAACATGGATTTATGAAAGGGAAATCATGCTTGACCAATCTTCTGGAATTGTTTGAGGATGTGACAAGTAAAATGGATGAAGGGGAGCCAGTGGATGTAGTGTATCTAGAGTTTCAGAAAGCTTTTGATAAGGTCCCACACTGGAGACTGGTGACTAAAATTAGAGCACATGGTATTGGGGGTAGGGTGTTGACATGGATAGAAAATTGGTTGGCAGACAGGAAGCAAAGAGTAGGAGTGAACAGGTCCTTTTCAGAATGGCAGGCAGTGGCGAGTGGAGTGTCGCAAGGCTCGGTGTTGGGGCCGCAACTGTTTACCATATATATTAATGATTTGGAAGAGGGAATTAGGAGCAGCACTAGCAAGTTGGGTGGCAGTGTGAACTGTGATGAAGATGTTAGGCGGTTGCAGGGTGACCTGGTCAGGTTGAGTGAGTGGGCAGATGTGTGGCAGATGCAGTTATCCACTTTGTAGATAAATGTGAGGTTATCCACTTTGGCGACAAAAACAAGGGGGCAGATTATTATCTCAATGGGGTTTGGTTAGGTAAGGCGGAAGTACAGCGAGACCTGGGCATCCTTGTACACCGGTCACTGAAAGTTGGCATGCAGGTACATCAGGCAGTGAAGAAAGCTAATGGAATGTAGACAAAAATGCTGGCGAAACTCAGCGGGTGCAGCAGCATCTATGGAGCGAAGGAAATAGGCAACGTTTCGGGCCGAAACCCTTCTTCAGACGGATGTAGGATGGGGGTGGGGGGGGGAGGGGTGGGGAGGAGAAAAGAAGAGGAGGAGCCCGAGGGCTGAGCGAGAGCTGAGAAGCGGAGGAGACAGCAAGGGCTACCGGATATTGGAGAAGTCAATGTTCATGCCACTAGGGTGCAAACTGCCCAAGCGGAATATGAGGTACTGCTCCTCCAATTTCCGGTGGGCCTCACTCTGGCCATGGAGGAGGCCCAGGGCAGAAAGGTCAGATTCGGAATTGGAGAGGGAGATGCTGAGCTACCGGGAGATCAGGTTGGTTAATGCGGACCGAGCGGAGGTGTTCGGCGAAACGATCGCCAAGCCTACGCTTGGTCTCACCGATGTAGATCAGCTGACATCGAGAGCAGTGGATGCAATAGATGAGGTTGGAGGAGATGCAGGTGAACGTCTGCTGCACCTGGAATGACTGCTTGGTTCCTTGGATGGAGTCGAGGGGGGATGTAAAGCGACAAGTGTAGCATCTCTTGCGGTTGCAAGGGAAAGTGCCCGGGGAGGGGTGGTGCGGGAGGGAAGGGAAGAATTGACCAGGGAGTTATGGAAGGAGCAGACTCTGCAGAAAGTAGACAGGGGGGGAGATGGGAAGATGTGGCGAGTGGTGGGGTCACGTTGGAGGTGGCGAAAATGTCGGAGGACTATTTGTTGTATGTGACGGCTTGTGGGGTGAAAGGTGAGGACTAGCGGGACTCTGCCCTTGTTACGAGTGGGGGGTGGGGAGAGTGAGCAGTGTTACGGGGTATGGAAGAGACCCTGGTGAGAGCCTCATCTGTAGTAGGGGAGGGGAACCCCCGTTCCCTGAAGAATGAGGACATCTCCAATGCCCTGGTGTGGAATACCTCATCCTGGGAGCAGATGCGGCGTAGATGGAGGAATTGGGAGTAGGGGATGGAGTCCTTACAGGAAGCAGGGTGGGAAGAAGAGCAGTCTAGATAGCCATAGGGAGTCAGTGGGTTTATAGTGGATGTCGGTCAAAAGTCTATCACCTACGATGGAGATAGTGAGGTCAAGAAATGATAGGGAAGTGTCGGAAATGGTCCAGGTGTATTTGAGTGCCAGATGGAAGTTAGTGGTGAAATGGATGAAGTCAGTGTGGGTGCAGGAGGTAGCATCAATGCAGTCATCAATGCAGCGGAGGTAGAGGTCGGGGATGGGGCCCTGGTACGTCTCAAACAAGGATTGTTCGACGTACCCTACAAAGAGACAGGCATAGCTGGGGCCCATGCGCGTGCCCATAGCTACGCCTTGTATTTGGAGGAAATGGGAGGAGTCAAACGAGAAGTTAATAAGGGTAAGGACCAGCTCCGCTAGGCGGAGGAGAGTATCTGTAGACGAGGATTGGTTGGTTCTCCGGTCGAGGAAGAACCGGAGGGCTTTGAGACCCTCCTGGTGGGGGATGGCGGTGTAGAGTGACTGGACGTCCATGGTGAAGATGAGGGGATTGGGGCCTAGAGAATGGAATGCCCGGAGATAACGGAGAGTGTCTGAGGTGTCTTGAACATAGGTAGGGAGGGATTTAACCAAGGGGGATAGGATGTAGTCGAGGTATGTGTATATAAGTTCGGTACGAGACGAACAGGCAGAGACAATGGGTCTACCGGGACCCATTGGGGAGAAGGTAAAATCAGGCCGTGTGGGGCTGGGGAACGATGAGGTTGGAGGCTTGGGGGGTGGGGGAAGGGAGTCGGAGTTGATGAAGTCGGCGATGGTGCTAGAGATAGTGGCCTGGTGCTCGTCTGTGGGGTCATGGTCCAGGGGTTAGTAGGAGGAGGTGTCCGAGAGTTGGCGCGTGGCCTCAGCTTTGTAGAGATCGATGCGCCAGACTACCACGGCACCTCCCTTGATAACCCAGTCTGGGTTGTTGCGGAGTGAGTCGATGGCTGTACTTCAGGGGGGGAGAGATTGGAGTGAGAGAGGGGACTGGAGAAGTTGAGGGGGTTGATGTCCCGCTGGCAGTTTTGAATAAAAAGGTCTAAAGCCGGAAGGCCATGAGGGGTGGTCCAAGAGGAGGGGGTCCGTTGGAGACGGGAAAAGGGATCAACAATAGGGGGCAAGGACTCCTTCCCATGGAAGAACGCAGTGAGGCGAAGGCGACGGTAGAAGAGCTCCAAGTCTGGTGGGCGCTGAACTCATTGAGCTAATGGAAAGTTGGCCTACATAACAAGAGGATTTCAGTATAGGAGTAAAGAGGTCCTTCTGCAGTTGTATAGGGCTCTGGTGAGACCACATCTGGAGTATTGCGTACAGTTTTGGTCTCCTAATTTGCGGAAGGACATCCTTGTGATTCATGCCGTGCAGCGTAGGTTCACAAGATTGATCCCTGCCATGGCGGGACTGTCATATGTGGAAAGATTGAAAAGACTAGGCTTGTATTCACTGGAGTTTAGAAGGATGAGGTGTTATCTTATAGAAACTTATAAAATTATAAAAGGACTGGACAAGCTAGATGCAGGAAAAATGTTCCCAATGTTGGGCGAGTCCAGAACCAGGGGCCACAGTCTTAGAATAAAGGGGTGGCCATTTAAGACTGAGAAGAAACTTTTTTACCCAGAGAGTTGTGAAGGCCAAATCACTGGATGGATTTAAGAGATAGTTAGATAGAGCTCTAGGGGTTAGTGGAGTCAAGCGATATGGGGAGAAGGCAGGCACGGGTTGTTGATTGGGGACGATCAGCCATGATCACAATGAATGGTGGTGCTGCCTCGAAGGAACGAATGGCCTCCTCCTGCACCTATTTTCTATGTTTCTGCGTTTCTTAATAAACAGACATGCACTTAGCAGCCATTGAGGCCTTTGCAATTGAAGCCCTGTTTTAATTGCCTGCATTCTGCATATTTAATGTGGTCCTTCTTGAAGATAGGATTCACAGTTCAAAAAAAACAGCGGACAAACAATACATGTGTTCATTGCCTGTCCTCATGCATATTTACTTTTTGGGCTTTTGGAGACAGGATTCAACCTTCAAACACATAACGTGTCAAAGTTGTATGCAACCTTACGTTTCCAGCTGCAAACCAAGTACAAAAGATTTATTTTATGCAAAATAAAGAACTTTCACATCAGTGAGACTGTCAATTTTATTTTTGAAGAGAAAATGGGGAATTCCAGACCAGTTAGTCTAACATCGGTCGAAGGAAAAATGTTAGAGTCAGTTATTAAAGATGGGATAGCAGCACATTTGGAAAGTGGTGAAATCATTGGACAAAGTCGGCATGGATTTATGAAAGGTAAATCATGTCTGACGAATCTTATAGAATTTTTCGAGGATGTAACTAGTAGAATGGATAAGAGAGAACCAGTGGATGTGTTATATCTGGACTTTCAGAAGGCTTTCGACAATGTCCCACATAAGAGATTAGTATACAAACTTAAAGCACATGGTATTGGGGGTTCAGTATTGATGTGGATAGAGAACTGGCTGGCAGACAGGAAGCAAAGAGTAGGAGTAAACGGGTCCTTTTCAGAATGGCAGGCAGTGACTAGTGGGGTACCTCAAGGCTCAGTGCTGGGACCCCAGCTATTTACAATATATATTAATTATTTGGACGAGGGAATTGAATGCAACATCTCCAAGTTTGCGGATGATATGAAGCTGGGGGGCAGTGTTAGCTGTGAGGAGGGTGCTAGGAGGCTGCAAGATGACTTGGATAGGCTGGGTGAGTGGGCTAATGTTTGGCAGATGCAGTATAATGTGGATAAATGTGAGGTTATCCACTTTGGTGGCAAAAACAGGAAAGTAGACTATTATCTGAATGGTGGCCGATTAGGAAAAGGGGAGATGCAACGAGACCTGGGTGTCATGGTACACCAGTCATTGAAAGTAGGCATGCAGGTGCAGCAGGCTGTGAAGAAAGCGAATGGTATTTTAGCATTCATAGCAAAAGGACCTGAGTATAGGAGCAGGGAGGTTCTACTGCAGTTGTACAGGGTCTTGGTGAGACCACACCTGGAGTATTGCGTACAGTTTTGGTCTCCTAACCTGAGGAAAGAAATTCTTGCCATAGAGGGAGTACAGAGAAGGTTCACCAGACTGATTCCTGGGATGGCAGGACTTTCATATGAATAAAGACTGGATAGACTTGGCTTGTACTCGCTAGAATTTAGAAGATTGAGGGGGGATCTTATAGAAACTTACAAAATTCTTAAGGGGTTGGACAGGCGAGATGCAGGAAGATTGTTCCCGATGTTGGGGAAGTCCAGAACATGGGGTCACAGTTTAAGGATAAGGGGGAAGTCTTTTAGGACCGAGATGAGAAAAACATTTTTCACACAGAGTGGTGAATCTGTGGAATTCTCTGCCACAGAAGGTAGTTGAGGCCCGTTCATTGGATATATTTAAGAGGGAGTTAGATGTGGCCTTTGTGGCTAAAGGGATCAGGGGGTATGGAGAGAAAGCAGGTACTGGATACTGAGTTGGATGATCAGCCATGATCATATTGAATGGCGGTGCAGGCTCGAAGGGCCGTATGGCCTACTCCTGCACCTATTTTCTATGTTTCTAATCCATCTGGAGGACATCGCAGCTTCCGGTATATGTTATTAATACACGAAACGTGTAATTTCCTACCTGTTAAAAACCGCCAAAATGGTGATTTTTTGCGCTGTAAATAATTGTGGAAGTCGGGGTAAGTGTGAGAGACATGTACCCAACTTCAGAATTCCAAAAGTGAAGCGACATGAAGGTAAAGAGAAGCGAGAGCTGAAGGGACAACAACAGCTAAAGTACATGGCGAACATTGGCCGTGCAGATATCGAGGTTCAAAACATTGGGAATTATCGCGTTTGCTCACTGCATTTCATCAACAGTAAGGCATTATTTGTGTTTTTTCTTGATTCCTTTGGTATCTAAAAAGTCTCAGAAGTGATAAATCTGGTTGTAAATTTTGCTTCAGAGGCGTTTTCCTTTTGTATGTAAAAACCCACTTGAGAACCATGGGCGATTTTAAAATTTTACAGCCAGATTTATCCCTTCTGAAACTTTTTAGATGCCAAAGGAAACAAGAAAACCCCCAAATAATTCCTTAGTTGATGAAATGCAGTGAGCAAACGGCCAATGTTCACCAAGTACTTTAGCTGTTGTTGTCCCTTCAGCTCTCGCTTCTCTTTACCTTCATCTCGCTTCACTTTTGGAATTCTGTAGTTGGGTACATGTCTCTCACACTTATCTCGATTTCCATAATTATTTACAGCGCATAAATTGATCATTTCGGCGGGTTTTAACGGGCCCGCTACGCTGGAAACAATAGTCAGTGCTTACCTGCAGTTCATCGCGTGTAATCCATTTGGCGTAGCGTAGCAACAGTATGGGTCATGGGTCGTGACCCGATTGCCGTGCAACCTCCCTATTGTGTACAGTTTTGGCCTTCTAATTTGAAGAACGACATCCTTGTGATTGACGCAGTGCAGCGTAGGTTCACGAGATTGATCCCTGGGATGGCGGGACTGTCATATAGGAAAGATTGAAAAGACTAGGCTTGCATTCACTGGAGTTTAGAAGGATGAGGGGGTGGCTCTTATAGAAACATATAAAATTATAAAAGGACTGGACAAGCTAAATGCAGGAAAAATGTTCCCAATGTTGGGCGAGTGCAGAACCAGGGCCACAGTCTTAGAATAAAGGGGAGGTCATTTAAGACTGAGGTGAGAAATAACCTTTTCACCCAGAGAGTTGTGAATTTGTGGAATTCCCTTCCACAGAGGGCAGTGGAGGCCAAATCACTGGATGGATTTAAGTTAGATAGAGCTCTAGGGGCTAGTGGAGTCAAAGGATATGGGGAGAAGGCAGGCACGGGTTATTGATTGGGGATGATCAACCATGATCATAATGAATGGCCTCCTCCTGCACCTATTATCTATGTTTTAGAGGGACATCCCGCTCCCGACCACCCTGATTTGACGAGGACGCAGTGAACACTGACCTGTGACCTCTCACCCCCCCACACAGGTCACGTTTCACTACAAGACCCTGCGCTGTGACCCAGAGCGGACGCTCATCGACGACAGGCGGACCTACGGCAAACCCATGGAGCTGATCATCGGCAAGAAGTTCAAGCTGCCCGTGTGGGAGACGGTCATCAGCTCCATGAGGGCAAAGTGGCCGAGTTCACCTGTGACACGCAGGTACGGAATCCCCCCGTACCCCCCCTACACCCACATACCCCTCCTGGGGCTACCATTGTGTTACATACGTTGAATTGCACATCACTTTCACTGGTTAGCTGATATACTGAACACTGCCACCCTGTATATCCCGCACACAGAATAATGTGAGTTCTGTAAATCTTGCTATGCATGTCAGAAATAAAGTGTTAACCATGTTAATGGATTGCTATTATGAATTATTTAAAATTGAGTGGGTTGGTGCAACATTGGTGCCATATGCTGCTAATGTGTCGTTATCAGATATTCAGTGTTAAAAAGAGAATTAAATCACAATACAAGAGTGAAGTTGCGGGGAGGTTTACAAAGTTTTTTTATTTAATGTTGTCCCTTGTCTAGTCTGAAATAAAGTTCATCATTGGATATAAAAATTAGAAGAAATGTAAATGTGTGTGTTATATGATTATATACATCTATATCACATTCATATATGTGTGTTCTTTTCAGCACAATCTAATCAGTTGTATGCTCGCTGAATAAAACCATCCTTAAGTTATACATCATTTGTAAATCTTGCTCAAAACAAATTTAATTTTGTGAAATATTTAAATTATATAACCCCACCATAACAGACAGATCTCATTCCACTCTCTGGCTATTGGGAAGACCAGACCCATTTTATTGTTGCGAAACAACTCCATAGACACAAATACATTAAGGAACATTCCAGGGCTAGAGCAACTGGAATCTTCATATTGCTATTATTTTGCCAAATACTGCAGTTGTGAACAGTGTGATTAGATGAATGAATTACAGAGTGCAAGTGTCATACAAAATCAACTCAAAAACAGCACATGAGCCATTTTCAAAGAAATGATTAAAAAAACATTAAAAGAAAATTACCAGAGTCAAAATTTATAAACATTTTATTCTTTAACAAGAATTAACAGAATTATGAACTAACAGAACTATGAATCTAACCTTATATCACACACACAAACTGTTCCCCCGCAACGTAGATTACACTGCGAGTCGGGTCGGGTAGGTTCCGGTTACTGAAATGGACGAACAAAATGCCCACGTTCCGCTCCGTTGCGTACTACACGTCAGCGCATTGCATTTCGCAGGAGTGGCCTATCTATAGGATCTTTGGTAGGTATTACCTGAATTTGGAGAGGTCAATGTTCATACCGCTGGGTTGCAAACTGCCCAAGCGAAATATGAGGTGCTGCTCCTCCAATTTACGGTGGGCCTCACTCTGGCCATGGAGGAGGCCCAGGACAGAAAGGTAGGATTCAGAATGGGAGGGGGAGTTGAAGTGTTGAGCCACCGGGAGATCAGGTTGGTTATTGCGAACCGAGCGGAGGTGTTTGGTGTGTGTGTGTGTGAGTGTGTGTGTTAGAAAGTGTGTGTGTGTGAGAGTGAGTGTGTGTGTGTGAGAGAAAGTGTGTGTGAGAGAACAAGAGAGAGGGTGTGTGTGTGTGCGTGTGAGAGAGGAGAGAGAGAGAGGGAGTGTGTGAGAGAGACGGAGCGAGAGAGGGAGTGAGAGAGGAGGGGGCAAAAGAGGGTGGAGTGGAGAGAATTTGTTTATGAGTGGGGGAAAGTGTTGGGAGAGGAGAGAGAGAGGAATGTATATGTGCAGCTTTAAGGGACATTGGTCAGGTAGCATTTGCAGTATTGCATACAGTTCTGGTCACTCCATTACAGGACTGATGTGGAGGCTTTGGGGAAGGTGCAGAGATGGTTAACCAGCATGGATTAAAAACAAGGCAATGCAGATACTGGTTTACAAAAAAGGACACAAAATGCTGGAGTAACAGCGGGACAGGCAGCATCTCTGGAGAGAATGGGTGATTGAAGAAATGATCCAAAACATTACCCATTCCTTCCAGCATTTTGTGTCTACCTAAACAGCGCCTATCCACGTGACAGGCTGGAGGAGCGGGCAAAGGCCTTGCCACAGAGCAGGCAGGTGAAGGGGCGCTGCCCGATGTGGACTCACCGGTGCTCCAGCAGGTGGTCAAGGCGGGTGAAGCCCTTACCACAGAACGGGCAGGGGAAGGGACGCTCACCGCTGTGGGTACGCCGGTGCTGCCACAGGCTGGACATGCAGGTGAAACCCTTGCCACACTCAGAGCACGCAAAGGGTCTCCCTCGGGTGTGTAACCGCTGGTGCTCCCGCAGCCCCCATGCTCTCTTGTCACAGTGGGAGCAGCTGCTCGCCGGCGTGGGTCCGCCGGTGCTGCCGCAACCCCCGCGAGCTGTCAAACTCCTCACCGCAGTACGGGCAGTCGTAGGGCTGGGCCACTGGTGTGCACGTGCTGATGAGACAGGGCGTGGAAGGCCATGGCAAAGCGTTCCCCACACACCGGGCTGGGGACGGGACGGTCACCGGTGTGCACCCGCTGGTGGGACAGCAGCTTGGAGGGGCGGGTGAAGCCCTTGCCGCACTGGGTGCAGGTGTAGGTGCGCTCGCCGGTGTGGGTGCGCTGGTGCTCCAGCAGGCTGCTGGAATGGGTGAAGCCTTGCCGCACTGGGTGCAGGTGTAGGGGCGCTCGCCGGTGTGGGTTCGCTGGTGCACCAGCAGGGTGCCATACTGTGTGAAGCCGTTGCCGCACTCGGCGCTGGTGTAGGGACGCTCGCCGGTGTGGATGCGCTGGTGCAACAGCAGGTTGCCGGACTGAGTGAAGCCCTTGCCGCACTGGGTGCAGGTGTAGGGGCGCTCGACGGTGTGGGTGCGCTGGTGCACCAGCAGCTTGCTGGAGCAGGTGAAGCCCTTGCCGCACTGGGCGCAGGTGTAGGGGCGCTCAGCGGCGTGGGTGCGCTGGTGGGACAGCAAGTTGCTGGAGCAGGTGAAGCCCTTGCTGCAGTCATTGCAGGTGTAGGGGCACTCCCCGGTGTGGGTGCGCTGGTGCACCAGCAGGTTGCTGGAGCAGGTAAAGCCCTTGCCGCACTGGGCGCAGGTGTAGGGGCGCTCGCCAGTGTGGGTGCGCTGGTGCACCAGCAGGTTGCTGGAGCAGGTGAAGCCCTTGCCGCACTGGGCGCAGGTGTAGGGGCGCTCCGCGGTGTGGTTGCGCTGGTGCACCAGCAGGTTGCTGGAGCAGGTGAAGCCCTTGCCACACTGGGCGCAGGTGTAGGGGCGCTCGCCGGTGTGAGTGCGCTGGTGCTCCAGCAGTCTGTCAGAGCGGTGAAGCCCTTGCCACACTGGGCGCAGGTGTAGGGGCGCTCGCCGGTGTGCACCCGCTGGTGGGACAGCAGCTTGGAGGAGCAGGTGAAGCCCTTGCTGCACTGGGCGCAGGTGTAGGGACGTTCGCCGGTGTGCGTGCGCTGGTGCCTCAGCAGGCTGTCAGAGCGGCTGAACCCCTTGCCGCACTGGGCACAGGTGTAGGGGCGCTCGCCGGTGTGGCTTCGCTGGTGCACCAGCAGGTGACCGGACTGAGTGAAGCCCTTGCTGCACTGGGTGCAGGTGTAGGGGCGCTCGCCGGTGTGCACCCGCTGGTGGGACAGCAGCTTGTAGGAGCGGGTGAAGCCCTTGCCGCACTGGGCACAGATGTAGGGACGCTCGCCGGTGTGGATGCGCTGGTGCACCAGCAGGTTGCCAGACTGAGTGAAGCCCTTGCCGCACTGGGTGCAGGTGTAGGGGCGCTCCGCGGTGTGGGTGCGCTGGTGGGATAGCAGGTTGCCGGACTGAGTGAAGCCCTTGCCGCAGTCGTTGCAGGTGTAGGGGCGCTCCCCGGTGTGCACACGCCTGTGCTGCTTCAGCTCTGGTAACGCCTTGAAGTCTTTGCCGCAGTCGGAGCAGGTGAAGGGCCGCTCACTGCTGTGCACCCGCCGGTGCTGCCGTAGCCCCGTCAACCGGGCAAAGCTCATGTCGCAGGTAGAGCAGCCATAGGGCTTCTCGCCCGTGTGCACCCGCCGGTGGGTCTTCAGCACAGCCGCCCTCTTGAAGCTCTTGCCGCAATCCGAGCAGTCGAAGGGGCGTTCTCCAGTGTGAACCCGCCGATGGGTCTCCAGCTCGCTCGGGCACTGCCAGGCCTTGCCACACACGTCGCACTCATAACGCTTCTCCTTGTTGTGCCCCGTCATGGGGTCCTCCATCGAAGCGCAGCCCCTCGAAGCTAAGTCGCACACCGAGCAGATTGGGGGGGGGGGGGCTCACTGGCACCCTGGCCACCCTCAATGGCTGCTCACGTCCCCGTCGCTCCGTCCACAACAACGGCTCCTAAACCCTGCAGGAGGGGAATGGTGGAGGAAACGTTTATGGTGGAGGAAACCGTTCAAAGACGTTCAGGGTTGTAGATAAATCGGCCTTCGCAAAATTGTTAAACTGTCCCTAATGTGCGTAGGATAGTGCGAGTGTACGGGGTGATCGCTGGTCGGCGTGGACTCCGTGGGCCGAAAGACCTGTTTCCGCGCTGCATCTCTAAACTAAACGAAAGGGTCTCGACCCACAATGTCACCAGCACATTCTCTCTGTCGCTCTCTGTCTCTCTCTCTGTCCCCGTCTCTCTCTCTCTCTGTCTGTCCCTCTCTCTCTCTGTCTGTCCCTCTCTCTCTCTGTCTGTCCCTCTCTCCGTCCCCCTCTCTCTCTCTCTCTCTGTCCCCCTCTCTCTCTCTGTCCTTCTCTTTCTCTGTCTCTCTCTCTCTCTCTGCCCCCCCCCCCGCCTCTCTCTCTATCTCTGTCCCTCTCTCTCTCTCTCTTTTTCCCTTAACATATCTAAAGAAGCTTTTATTGTCCTTCTTTATATTCCTGGCCAGCTTCCCCTTCGTACTTCATCTTTTCAGCCCGTGTTGCCCGTTCTGTTTCCTATAAAAGTTTCCCAATCCTCTGTCCCCACCTCAATGAGTTACGCGGCCGCCACGATGTGGAGCTCTTCTTCCATCGCCTCTGCCTCACACCGTTCTTCCCTGGGAAGGAGTCCCTGCCCCCATTGATGATCCCTTTACCCGTCTCCACGGACCCTCACCTCTTGGACCCCCCCCCCCCCTCATGGCCATTGGTACAATGAAATTTGGGGGTCACCAACCGACGTCGGAACGGGAGATCATTCTCAGCGGCTTGGACTTCCGAATCGGCCACTTCCTACCGGAGACTGCGGCTCCCGAAGTCCACAGGCTGAGCTGGGTGGAGATTCACGCTGGCGGCCCTAAAAAAAGGGACCCCAGGGCTCCGCAATGTTGAAATCAGCGCGGATTGAGGCTGCGAGCTCCGCAAACCACAGCTCCACGATGTTGAAGCAGCAGGCCCAACACTCCAGAG
Source organism: Malacoraja senta (assembly GCA_038087875.1). Lineage (NCBI taxonomy): Eukaryota > Metazoa > Chordata > Chondrichthyes > Rajiformes > Rajidae > Malacoraja > Malacoraja senta. Next base: position 1,205 of record JAXLNO010006162.1, on the reverse strand, counting down.
CTTCAAACGGCGATCCAGGTAAGGCATCACCCGCTCCGCAGTGAATCCAATATGTATTTTAAAACCAACTGTTTAATGACAACATACAGTAGGATCTAGAAGTGTCACACTGTCACTGTCGGGTAGTCATGGTCCTCAGATGGAGCAGCAGGACACCAGACGCCTGTGGCAGGGGCTACGGACTGTAACCAACTACCCCCTCAACCGGAAGTGCCGGCACCTCCCTAGCTGATGACCTGAGCTCCTTCTATGCTCGTTGCGAGTCCGGCAACATCACCCCAGGTTTGCCGACTATCGACATACCGCCAGCATGCTGGCTAACGAAGCTGAAGGGAGGAATGTGCACACATTCTTGTTGTCCGAGCACGATGTGGGGAGGGCTCTGACACGGGTGAACACGGGGAAAGCTGTAGGCCCCAGATGGCATCTCGGGGCGAGTACTTAAGTCCTGTGCTACGCAGGTAGCTACGCAGCAGCTCACTACAATATTCAACCTCTTCCTGGCCAAGTCCGTGGTCCCTGCCTGTTTCAAAAGATCCATCATTGTACCTGTACCTAAAAATGCCTCCCCAGCCTGTCTGAATGACTACCGTCCGGTGGCCATCACATCGGTAGTCATGAAATGCTTTGAGAGGCTAGTCAAGAAACACATCTGCGCCTTCCTCCCTCACATGGACCCGTTACATTTCGCATACCGTCCGAACAGATCCACGGACGATGCGGTCTCCCAGGTTCTGCACACCGCTCTCTCTCACCTTGACAGCCAGAAGGGGGCTATGTGAAGATGCTGTTCAGAGACTTCAGTTCAGCCTTCAACACGATAGTCCCCACCAGACTAGCCGAGAAGCTGCTGGAATTAGGGCTCAACACCTCCCTGTGTGCCTGGACCCTGGACTTTCTCACCGCGAGGCCCCAGGTGGTAGTCAAGATGGGAGGAAATATTTCAAAGTCCTTCATCCTTAGCACAGGATCCCCCCAGGGTTACGTCCTCAGCCCCCTACTGTACTCCCTGTACACACATGACTGTGCGGCTAGGTTCAGCTCCAACTCGATAATCAAGTTTGCTGATGACACTGTGGTGTTGGACCAGATCACTCAAAATAATGAGAAGGCCTACCGGGAAGAGGTGGCTGATCTGGCACTGGTGTCAGGACAACAGCCTCCTCTTGAATATCAAAAAAACTAAGGAGCTGATCGTGCGACTC